>OY821520.1:182262035-182269535 GCA_963682025.1 Cordilura impudica | reverse complement strand
ATAATAATAATAATAATAAATAATAATATAATAATAATAATAATAATAATAATAATAATAATAATAATAATAATAATAATAATAATAATAATAATAATAATAATAATAATAATAATAATAATAATAATAATAATAATAATAATAATAATAATAATAATAATAATAATAATAATAATAATAATAATAATAATAATAAATAATAATATAATAATAATAATAATAATAATAATAATAATAATAATAATAATAATAATAATAATAATAATAATAATAATAATAATAATAATAATAATAATAATAATAATAATAATAATAATAATAATAATAATAATAATAATAATAATAATAATAATAATAATAATAATAATAATAATAATAATAATAATAATAATAATAATAATAATAATAATAATAATAATAATAATAATAATAATAATAATAATAATAATAATAATAATAATAATAATAATAATAATAATAATAATAATAATAATAATAATAATAATAATAATAATAATAATAATAATAATAATAATAATAATAATAATAATAATAATAATAATAATAATAATAATAATAATAATAATAATAATAATAATAATAATAATAATAATAATAATAATAATAATAATAATAATAATAATAATAATAATAATAATAATAATAATAATAATAATAATAATAATAATAATAATAATAATAATAATAATAATAATAATAATAATAATAATAATAATAATAATAATAATAATAATAATAATAATAATAATAATAATAATAATAATAATAATAATAATAATAATAATAATAATAATAATAATAATAATAATAATAATAATAATAATAATAATAATAATAATAATAATAATAATAATAATAATAATAATAATAATAATAATAATAATAATAATAATAATAATAATAATAATAATAATAATAATAATAATAATAATAATAATAATAATAATAATAATAATAATAATAATAATAATAATAATAATAATAATAATAATAATAATAATAATAATAATAATAATAATAATAATAATAATAATAATAATAATAATAATAATAATAATAATAATAATAATAATAATAATAATAATAATAATAATAATAATAATAATAATAATAATAATAATAATAATAATAATAATAATAATAATAATAATAATAATAATAATAATAATAATAATAATAATAATAATAATAATAATAATAATAATAATAATAATAATAATAATAATAATAATAATAATAATAATAATAATAATAATAATAATAATAATAATAATAATAATAATAATAATAATAATAATAATAATAATAATAATAATAATAATAATAATAATAATAATAATAATAATAATAATAATAATAATAATAATAATAATAATAATAATAATAATAATAATAATAATAATAATAATAATAATAATAATAATAATAATAATAATAATAATAATAATAATAATAATAATAATAATAATAATAATAATAATAATAATAATAATAATAATAATAATAATAATAATAATAATAATAATAATAATAATAATAATAATAATAATAATAATAATAATAATAATAATAATAATAATAATAATAATAATAATAATAATAATAATAATAATAATAATAATAATAATAATAATAATAATAATAATAATAATAATAATAATAATAATAATAATAATAATAATAATAATAATAATAATAATAATAATAATAATAATAATAATAATAATAATAATAATAATAATAATAATAATAATAATAATAATAATAATAATAATAATAATAATAATAATAATAATAATAATAATAATAATAATAATAATAATAATAATAATAATAATAATAATAATAATAATAATAATAATAATAATAATAATAATAATAATAATAATAATAATAATAATAATAATAATAATAATAATAATAATAATAATAATAATAATAATAATAATAATAATAATAATAATAATAATAATAATAATAATAATAATAATAATAATAATAATAATAATAATAATAATAATAATAATAATAATAATAATAATAATAATAATAATAATAATAATAATAATAATAATAATAATAATAATAATAATAATAATAATAATAATAATAATAATAATAATAATAATAATAATAATAATAATAATAATAATAATAATAATAATAATAATAATAATAATAATAATAATAATAATAATAATAATAATAATAATAATAATAATAATAATAATAATAATAATAATAATAATAATAATAATAATAATAATAATAATAATAATAATAATAATAATAATAATAATAATAATAATAATAATAATAATAATAATAATAATAATAATAATAATAATAATAATAATAATAATAATAATAATAATAATAATAATAATAATAATAATAATAATAATAATAATAATAATAATAATAATAATAATAATAATAATAATAATAATAATAATAATAATAATAATAATAATAATAATAATAATAATAATAATAATAATAATAATAATAATAATAATAATAATAATAATAATAATAATAATAATAATAATAATAATAATAATAATAATAATAATAATAATAATAATAATAATAATAATAATAATAATAATAATAATAATAATAATAATAATAATAATAATAATAATAATAATAATAATAATAATAATAATAATAATAATAATAATAATAATAATAATAATAATAATAATAATAATAATAATAATAATAATAATAATAATAATAATAATAATAATAATAATAATAATAATAATAATAATAATAATAATAATAATAATAATAATAATAATAATAATAATAATAATAATAATAATAATAATAATAATAATAATAATAATAATAATAATAATAATAATAATAATAATAATAATAATAATAATAATAATAATAATAATAATAATAATAATAATAATAATAATAATAATAATAATAATAATAATAATAATAATAATAATAATAATAATAATAATAATAATAATAATAATAATAATAATAATAATAATAATAATAATAATAATAATAATAATAATAATAATAATAATAATAATAATAATAATAATAATAATAATAATAATAATAATAATAATAATAATAATAATAATAATAATAATAATAATAATAATAATAATAATAATAATAATAATAATAATAATAATAATAATAATAATAATAATAATAATAATAATAATAATAATAATAATAATAATAATAATAATAATAATAATAATAATAATAATAATAATAATAATAATAATAATAATAATAATAATAATAATAATAATAATAATAATAATAATAATAATAATAATAATAATAATAATAATAATAATAATAATAATAATAATAATAATAATAATAATAATAATAATAATAATAATAATAATAATAATAATAATAATAATAATAATAATAATAATAATAATAATAATAATAATAATAATAATAATAATAATAATAATAATAATAATAATAATAATAATAATAATAATAATAATAATAATAATAATAATAATAATAATAATAATAATAATAATAATAATAATAATAATAATAATAATAATAATAATAATAATAATAATAATAATAATAATAATAATAATAATAATAATAATAATAATAATAATAATAATAATAATAATAATAATAATAATAATAATAATAATAATAATAATAATAATAATAATAATAATAATAATAATAATAATAATAATAATAATAATAATAATAATAATAATAATAATAATAATAATAATAATAATAATAATAATAATAATAATAATAATAATAATAATAATAATAATAATAATAATAATAATAATAATAATAATAATAATAATAATAATAATAATAATAATAATAATAATAATAATAATAATAATAATAATAATAATAATAATAATAATAATAATAATAATAATAATAATAATAATAATAATAATAATAATAATAATAATAATAATAATAATAATAATAATAATAATAATAATAATAATAATAATAATAATAATAATAATAATAATAATAATAATAATAATAATAATAATAATAATAATAATAATAATAATAATAATAATAATAATAATAATAATAATAATAATAATAATAATAATAATAATAATAATAATAATAATAATAATAATAATAATAATAATAATAATAATAATAATAATAATAATAATAATAATAATAATAATAATAATAATAATAATAATAATAATAATAATAATAATAATAATAATAATAATAATAATAATAATAATAATAATAATAATAATAATAATAATAATAATAATAATAATAATAATAATAATAATAATAATAATAATAATAATAATAATAATAATAATAATAATAATATTAATTTTTTTTTTTTTTTTAATTTATTTATTAGGTAAATCGAAATATACAATTCATTAAAAAATTTTTTAAACCCTTGCAAAGCCATTTAAGGCTTGTCTGCTGGTGTAAAATTTCTCAAAAATAAGTATTTTTTAATAATTGATTTAATGTATTCATTGCTGGTTGATAAAGAAATTCTTAAAAATTTTCTTTCTGTTGTTGTAATTGGTTGTTGATTGCAGGATATCAGGTGGCATTTTGTTGAAAATTGTTGGCATCATTACGGTGAGTGTATTTCTACCATATTCGTTGTTGTACTTTGGAATCTTATACCTTCCTTCTGCGTTCATCCTTGTTTGATAATTGTGGTTTATCTGTTGGAGTAAACTGTTGTCCTTGTGAAACTCGACGGCAATTGTGGTGTAGTAGATGTTTTTTATATTTAGTATGTGTAGATTTTTAGTTATGTTATTTTCTGTTATGATTGTATTATATTCTTCATTTGTTACTGTTGTATTACTAGTATTTTGTTGAGTGCTTATATTGTTTGATATTTCGTTGTAGTTGTTAACTGTATATATATCATCGCCTATATTTGTGTTATTGATTGTTGGGTAGTTTACTGTAGCAAGTCTTCTTTTTTTAAGGATTTTCAGTATCTGGTTTTGGGATTTTTGAAGTTTATGGCAAAATGTTGAGTGTCCCCAAGCCGCTATCCCATGACGAATATGCGATTCTACCAGCGAGAAGTACGCTTGTCTTACTACCATATTGTTGGCACAAAAGCTTAGATGATTTAGTATATACGCCGCTTTCCTCAGTTTATTTGAGACATCATCAATATGCAGATCCCATTTAAAGTTGTGGTCAACTATCACGCCAAGATACTTATAAGAATTTACTAATTCTATAGTTGTTGAACATATATCATCTTCGTAGTTGAAGTCCTCGGTTTTTTGGTTATGCAGGCAATCTATTCCGTGATATTTTAGCTTTATGTCATAGTACAAGTATTTTGGAGTTTTGATGTGCATCAGCTTAGTCTTCGATGGATTTATTATCAGTTCGTGGTCATGGCACCATTTTATTGCTACATCTAACTGATTTTGTATGATTCTTATAGCATCAAATAAATTTTTGTGAGCAACAACAATTGCAGTATCGTCTGCGTAAGCGAAAATTTTACTAAGTTTTAATACTTTTATTAAATCATTTGCATATATTAAGTACAGTATTGGTCCTAATTTTGATCCTTGAGGAACTCCACAAATTGTTGTTATTTCTTCGCTGATCACATTAGCAACTTTGACCCGATACCTTCTTAGTGTTAAATAGCTTTTAAACCATTCCTTGCAAATACCTCGTACTCCAACTCGCTCCAACATTTGGATCAATTTATCATGAGATATTGTATCGAAGGCTTTGCTGAAGTCTATAAATAACGTGAGGCAGTGATGGCTTTTGCTGAGTTGTTGGTTAATGAAATTAGCAAAGGTTCCAAGGAGTTGATTAATATTTTTTCCTTGCTGAAATCCGAATTGATTCACGCTTAAGATTTTATTTTTGTATAGGAAGTTTCTGAGTCTTTTACAATAATAATAATAATAATAATAATAATAATAATAATAATAATAATAATAATAATAATAATAATAATAATAATAATAATAATAATAATAATAATAATAATAATAATAATAATAATAATAATAATAATAATAATAATAATAATAATAATAATAATAATAATAATAATAATAATAATAATAATAATAATAATAATATAATAATAATAATAATAATAATAATAATAATAATAATAATAATAATAATAATAATAATAATAATAATAATAATAATAATAATAATAATAATAATAATAATAATAATAATAATAATAATAATAATAATAATAATAATAATATAATAATAATAATAATAATAATAATAATAATAATAATAATAATAATAATAATAATAATAATAATAATAATAATATAATAATAATAATAATAATAATAATAATAATAATAATAATAATAATAATAATAATAATAATAATAATAATAATAATAATAATAATAATAATAATAATAATAATAATAATAATAATAATAATAATAATAATAATAATAATAATAATAATAATAATAATAATAATAATAATAATAATAATAATAATAATAATAATAATAATAATAATAATAATAATAATAATAATAATAATAATAATAATAATAATAATAATAATAATAATAATAATAATAATAATAATAATAATAATAATAATAATAATAATAATAATAATAATAATAATAATAATAATAATAATAATAATAATAATAATAATAATAATAATAATAATAATAATAATAATAATAATAATAATAATAATAATAATAATAATAATAATAATAATAATAATAATAATAATAATAATAATAATAATAATAATAATAATAATAATAATAATAATAATAATAATAATAATAATAATAATAATAATAATAATAATAATAATAATAATAATAATAATAATAATAATAATAATAATAATAATAATAATAATAATAATAATAATAATAATAATAATAATAATAATAATAATAATAATAATAATAATAATAATAATAATAATAATAATAATAATAATAATAATAATAATAATAATAATAATAATAATAATAATAATAATAATAATAATAATAATAATAATAATAATAATAATAATAATAATAATAATATAATAATAATAATAATAATAATAATAATAATAATAATAATAATAATAATAATAATAATAATAATAATAATAATAATAATAATAATAATAATAATAATAATAATAATAATAATAATAATAATAATAATAATAATAATAATAATAATAATAATAATAATAATAATAATAATAATAATAATAATAATAATAATAATAATAATAATAATAATAATAATATAATAATAATAATAATAATAATAATAATAATAATAATAATAATAATAATAATAATAATAATAATAATAATAATAATAATAATAATAATAATAATAATAATAATAATAATAATAATAATAATAATAATAATAATAATAATAATAATAATAATAATAATAATA
>OY821520.1:182174535-182259535 GCA_963682025.1 Cordilura impudica | reverse complement strand
ATAATAATAATAATAATATAATAATAATAATAATAATAATAATAATAATAATAATAATAATAATAATAATAAATAATAATAATAATAATAATAATAATAATAATAATAATAATAATAATAATAATAATAATAATAATAATAATAATAATAATAATAATAATAATAATAATAATAATAATAATAATAATAATAATAATAATAATAATAATAATAATAATAATAATAATAATAATAATAATAATAATAATAATAAATAATAATAATAATAATAATAATAATAATAATAATAATAATAATAATAATAATAATAATAATAATAATAATAATAATAATAATAATAATAATAATAATAATAATAATAATAATAATAATAATAATAATAATAATAATAATAATAATAATAATAATAATAATAATAATAATAATAATAATAATAATAATAATAATAATAATAATAATAATAATAATAATAATAATAATAATAATAATAATAATAATAATAATAATAATAATAATAATATAATAATAATAATAATAATAATAATATAATAATAATAATAATAATAATAATAATAATAATAATAAAATAATAATAATAATAATAATAATAATAATAATAATAATAATAATAATAATAATAATAATAATAATAATAATAATAATAATAATAATAATAATAATAATAATAATAATAATAATAATAATAATAATAATAATAATAATAATAATAATAATAATAATAATAATAATAATAATAATAATAATAATAATAATAATAATAATAATAATAATAATAATAATAATAATAATAATAATATAATATAATAATAATAATAATAATAATAATAATAATAATAATAATAATAATAATAATAATAATAATAATAATAATAATAATAATAATAATAATAATAATAATAATATAATAATAATAATAATAATAATAATAAATAATAATAATAATAATAATAATAATAATAATAATAATAATAATAATAATAATAATAATAATAATAATAATAATAATAATAATAATAATAATAATAATAATAATAATAATAATAATAATAATAATAATAATAATAATAATAATAATAATAATAATAATAATAATAATAATAATAATAATAATAATAATAAATAATAATAATAATAATAATAATAATAATAATAATAATAATAATAATAATAATAATAATAATAATAATAATAATAATAATAATAATAATAATAATAATAATAATAATAATAATAATAATAATAATAATAATAATAATAATAATAATAATAATAATAATAATAATAATAATAATAATAATAATAATAATAATAATAATAATAATAATAATAATAATAATAATAATAATAATAATAATAATAATAATAATAATAATAATAATAATAATAATAATAATAATAATAATAATAATAATAATAATAATAATAATAATAATATAATAATAATAATAATAATAATAATAATATAATAATAATAATAATAATAATAATAATAATAATAATAATAATAATATAATAATAATAATAATAATAATAATAATAATAATAATAATAATAATAATAATAATAATAATAATAATAATAATAATAATAATAATAATAATAATAATAATAATAATAATAATAATAATAATATAATAATAATAATAATAATAATAATAATAATAATAATAATAATAATAATAATAATAATAATAATAATAATAATAATAATAATAATAATAATAATAATAATAAATAATAATAATAATAATAATAATAATAATAATAATAATAATAATAATAATAATAATAATAATAATAATAATAATAATAATAATAATAATAATAATAATAATAATAATAATAATAATAATAATAATAATAATAATAATAATAATAATAATAATAATAATAATAATAATAATAATAATAATAATAATAATAATAATAATAATAATAATAATAATATAATAATAATAATAATAATAATAATAATAATAATAATAATAATAATAATAATAATAATAATAATAATAATAATAATAATAATAATAATAATAATAATAATAATAATAATAATAATAATAATAATAATAATAATAATAATAATAATAATAATAATAAATAATAATAATAATAATAATAATAATAATAATAATAATAATAATAATAATAATAATAATAATAATAATAATAATAATAATAATAATAATAATAATAATAATAATAATAATAATAATAATAATAATAATAATAATAATAATAATAATAATAATAATAATAATAATAATAATAATAATAATAATAATAATAATAATAATAATAATAATAATAATAATAATAATAATAATAATAATAATAATAATAATAATAATAATAATAATAATAATAATAATAATAATAATAATAATATAATAATAATAATAATAATAATAATAATAATAATAATAATAATAATAATAATAATAATAATAATAATAATAATAATAATAATAATAATAATAATAATAATAATAATAATAATAATAATAATAATAATAATAATAATAATAATAATAATAATAATAATATAATAATAATAATAATAATAATAATAATAATAATAATAATAATAATAATAATAATAATAATAATAATAATAATAATAATAATAATAATAATAATAATAATAATAATAATAATAATAATAATAATAATAATAATAATAATAATAATAATAATAATAATAATAATAATAATAATAATAATAATAATAATAATAATAATAATAATAATAATAATAATAATAATAATAATAATAATAATAATAATAATAATAATAATAATAATAATAATAATAATAATAATAATAATAATAATAATAATAATAATAATAATAATAATAATAATAATAATAATAATAATAATAATAATAATAATAATAATAATAATAATAATAATAATAATAATAATAATAATAATAATAATAATAATAATAATAATAATAATAATAATAATAATAATAATAATAATAATAATAATAATAATAATAATAATAATAATAATAATAATATAATAATAATAATAATAATAATAATAATAATAATAATAATAATAATAATAATAATAATAATAATAATAATAATAATAATAATAATAATAATAATAATAATAATAATAATAATAATAATAATAATAATAATAATAATAATAATAATAATAATAATAATAATAATAATAATAATAATAATAATAATAATAATATAATAATAATAATAATAATAATAATAATAATAATAATAATAATAATAATAATAATAATAATAATAATAATAATAATAATAATAATAATAATAATAATAATAATAATATAATAATAATAATAATAATAATAATAATAATAATAATAATAATAATATAATAATAATAATAATAATAATAATAATAATAATAATAATAATAATAATAATAATAATATAATAATAATAATAATAATAATAATAATAATAATAATAATAATAATAATAATAATAATAATAATAATAATAATAATAATAATAATAATAATAATAATAATAATAATAATAATAATAATAATAATAATATTAATAAATAATAATAATAATAATAATAATAATAATAATAATAATAATAATAATAATAATAATAATAATAATAATAATAATAATAATAATAATAATAATAATAATAATAATAATAATAATAATATTAATAATAATAATAAGAATAATAATAATAATAATAATAATAATAATAATAATAATAATAATAATAATAATAATAATAATAATAATAATAATAATGATAATAATAATAATAATAATAATAATAATAATAATAATAATAATAATAATAATAATAATAATAATAATAATAATAATAATAATACTAATAATAATAATAATAATAATAATAATTTAATAACAATAATCGAAGTTTTTTTCTTAGAAATTAAGAAAACGGCGGTTTTGACAGTTCACTGCCAGATAAGAATTACGGATAGGCTATAAAAATTTCTACTTGAAAATATCGTTTCGCCAAAACCACATTTAAAGTTTTCGAAGTAAGTACTATATGCTGCCATACACTTCCTGCCACGAGGTTCCGAGACCCCTTAAGTAAATGTTAGATATCTCTGAAGCTATTCATCAGATTGACTTCAGATTTTCACAGAATTTTTCGAAGCATCATTCTTCAGGATATACATTTCTTGAAAAATCTGACAGCATCTCACCCCTTAATAAAATTGAAAACTAAGTATTTCTGATATGTACCTTTTCTTGTTTCTTAAGAAAGAATTTTCATAATTTTTCAGCGAGCACTTTAGGCGAGTTATAAATTACTAGTTACTGGTCTAAAGAAAACTTAGTGAGACAAAATTAAAAAAAAAACAAAAGAATAATCGAACCTCATATCGGTTGCATATGGCTAAAGCGGGCCGGATATTTATATTGACTTCGATGGTATTATTCAATAAATTTCTGAAAAACTGGAATACATTTGTCACTAAAAATGATTGCCTCATTTGAAAAATTCCCATTCACAGTTGCTACATTCATTTATTGTCATTCCCAATAAATTCCCTCCTAGTAATTTCGGATGTCAATGGAAACGCAAATAAGTTTTTGACTGCCATTCATTGCCTTTAACAATAAAGTAAGACTTGTCATCCATCTCACATTTAAACTGAGAGGAAGCGGAATGTAAGTTTTGCAAAAATTGACGCAACATGCATTTGATCCTTTTTTTTCTGTCTCTCAGTAGTGCTGGGGTAGTTTTTTTTTTAATGTTCACGGAATTTCGATATTATTTGGTAGACTTTGAATATTCTTTTTCTGCATCATTTTCTACTGTGGGCTATGATTTAAGCTTTTAATTTATTCCCATATTTCGTATATTCTAAACGACATATGCCACCCGAATCAAGCTTTTTTTTTTAATTATTCTCCACTTAGTTAACTGTCGTATAAATGAAAAATTTTTTAATTCACATGTCCTAAAATGGCAATCAATTTCATTCTTAATTTTGAACGGATTATCTTCACAAAATTTACAAATTATTTTACGACGATCTTACACATTGATTGACATGTTGAATACTAATTGAACTTTTTTATATCGCTTTTATAATTTTCCGTATTTTAGTAGCGATACTTTAGGTATAGATAAACGTTTTAAAAGTGAAAAAATACTCAACTAAGGGCCATTATTACAACTTCCCTTTAAAGTTAATATTAGTTAAAGGTGACATTAGCTAAAGTGAGCAATAAAGTTACCTTTAACTTCTTTTCATTATTACAACTTCCCAGTAAAATAAAATTAATATTTTTGATATTGTGGCAACACCAAAGAAAACACCGATTACTTTTGACCAAATGAATTGCTTTATAAAATACGTAGTGGCAACGTTCCTTTATTTGTTCGTAAGCAAACAATAGAATTAAAACTAAAAACCTTTATTATAAGTTGCATAATTGTTGTAAATGTGTAATAAAACTTCTTAAAAAATATACAAACCTACATTTAAGTATATGCAAATAAATTTATTTCCAAAACTAAATTGGTGTGAATTTCTTCTTCATAGATCAGAAAATGTGGCAACATTAAATACATAAACCTCACGTTAAAAGTTAAAGGCAACAATATCTTCCCTTTAGCTTATCGGTCACTTTTAGCTTAAAGTATAGTTGTAATAACGAAAAACTAATAATCTGGCCGATAACATCCTAACTTTAGCTATTGGCAAGTTGTAATAATTGCCCTAAGTTGTTGATAGGTCCGCCTGAGGAATTATGTTCAAGAATGGTATAAAATTTAGCATTTCGTACAAGCTTTGTTCATGGTATACTGCTCTATTATCAAAGAGTTCTTACAGACTGCAAATATTTTGATAATTTTTTCCAATATGTTGCCAATTATTCATTAATTAAAATATGTAAGCAATTTCTAGCTTTTTCTGAAGTTTATTAACAGAACATTAATATGTGATACAAAAATTTAAAATTTTGAAAACACCCCATAAATTCTTTACTTTTTTGTACACGGATTTGTTAAATTTGATCACTAAAGGTTCAAACTCAAAAGAACGTTCCGTTGTATTTACATACAAACAAATTTAGCAAAATGTCGTTCTTTTTCTATGAAGTCTAGCGATGTTACCAAAAAACTAAAATTAAATTTATTTATTTATTTTCGAATAAAATTAATAATTTGGGCATCCTAAGTCAACATCAGACGAAATTAAATAATTTATTTAAGAAATTTCATTGATTACTTGGAACTTACATACCGCCAGATATAATTTTAAATATTTTATAAAATTATACAAAAAATCCAGCTCGGTTGCTCCCAGAGTTAAGAAATGCTCAAAAAGTTTCTTCCCTAACACCTCAGGATATTTGGCATTTGAAGAATATGATAAAAAAAAACAAGGCGAAATAGAAAAGAACTTATACATAGCAGAACACAAAACACTTATTTATGGCTTTTATAAGGAAGTTAGAATACGAAAATAAAATGTTGTATTTATTATGAACTAACCCAGAAGAACAAATTTATTGTAGGCTAAGCAGATATAACTGCGAAGCCAAAGGCAATGCGACGCCATAATTTTAACCCAAGTGTTAACTATGTAAAATTATTACTAATGGGAGGTCATTCCAACACAAAACGACACATATCATATAAATGTCTAAAAGATACCGTAGATCATCTTGGCAGACATGCAACCCCATAACATAATTTTTAATTTTTGGTATCTAGCCGTTAGAAAGCAGTCCATTTGTTTCCAAGTGGGGAGCTCTGAACTATCACGCAAAGATTGCTCCCAAAGATTGAGAGTTAAGTCGGGAAGAGAAATGGAACAGATAAAGATAAAAATTACATTCCAATTATCTGTGCTTATATCCAGTAGGGAAAGGTTGGTTACACAATCATTTATAATCCTTTGTAGTCGTTTTATATTAAGACCTGATTCCGTAGAGACTGGGGTGAGGTTGAACAGGGTTTTTAGTTGAGCATTTATAAGAACTCTCTTGTTCTCGTATCTGTCAATAATATTCTGCCAGGCCATTTGAAAACCATCGTTGTTTAAGGGGCATGTCGTTAGCATGTCATGAGCTTCGCCTTTTTGTCTTTTTGAGAAGATGACACAGTTTTTCGACGTTTGTCAAACGTGGATTATTTCCGTACGGTAAACATATCGCGAAAACTGGGCCAGGAGACATAGTCTCCATAAAATATTTCTGTGTCACATGGGGAAGGCTAATATTGGGACTAAAAGAAACATCAGGGTTACTGGTTTGGCTAGCAGGGGGATCCTTTTTGTTAAGAGAATCTAAAATTTCATAGGGCTCGAACATGTGCATCAAAAGTTTTCCAGAATCTATATTTGAGAGATTCTAATTCAACCTTTTTCTCGAAAGTTTCAAATTTCGACAAAATTTTGTCATAAGAAGCTGGAAAGTCCGTTCAAAGTTGGACAATCTCGTCCTTATAAATTTCAAAGGAGTGAATATCATGGCTTCCGATCCGATTTCCCGTAAAATATGCTTCAAATTCTACAACTCGATCAGAAGCTTTAATAAAAAGATCTAACTCCGTCATGATCAAAAAATAAATGTTTTGTTCGTTAAAAAAAATTTTAAAATTGTTATGGGGGTTCACCGTCACTTAAAGCCAGATATGCTAGCCGTGTTTTGAGGTATTTTATGGGGTATATTAAGTATATAAGTATGTGGTAAAAAATGTTGGTATACTTTATTTATAAGTATATAAGTAATCAGTGTAGCATATAACAACGTATAATTTTATTCTAATCAGTCAAAACAATTTGATGAGATTTTTTTGAATACTAGGATCAATTTGAAACACGACTGAATCACGGTTAAAGTTTTTGTTTTGCACTGTACTGTTAAATGATTGTAATGAATGTACTGTCAAAATAATTTTATGTAAAAAGTTAAGTTTAATCCTTTTATGTTTAAAACACTTTTATTCACGCATGTTTAAAACACTTTTATTCAAATTAAATTTGAATTAAACTCTTATATTATCTAAATTATCTGTTAGCTCAAAAAATTTATTTTTTTTTAATTAATTTTATTTCCAAATTATTTTTTCAAACCGAAAGTTTTTGTTGTACCTTGTTAAAACATTTTAGAATAAACTATTTGTATTATTGGTCTGTTAGAAAAGCTTTATTTTTTACATAAGCAGGAATTTAGTTAATGGTGGTATTGTTGTAACTATTGATCGTGTTAAGACCGACTTTTATCTTCTCTTAAAATGTAACAAGTTTAATGTTACGTTTATAGGAAGAGAGATCATTGGTAAGTTGTATAGAGTTAATGAGATAATTAACAAAGTGAGCACAAAGTAAACTATTAAGCTCAGAAGCTTTATCAACAATTATTAAATATGTATGTTTATTATAGTGTGGATTTCGTTGTTAAAACCTGATAAAAAAAATAACGGTTTCAAATTATATGCAAATTTTTTATACGTTGCTGCATTTACCAATTACAATAAAATTGTCTATAAAAATGATCATACCTTTTAAATTAAAGTTGTTCTTAGGTTTTTTTCATTCCTTTTTTCTGATTTTAATGCTTTTAATTTAAAGTTGTTCCTAGGTTTTTTTCTTGTTCCTTTTTTCTGATTATTAAAGTCGATTTGATGCTATTCACTGTACTAGGGGGTTGTTGATTTGGTGCTTTTAATTCCAAATTTATCCGCGATTCACTTTGTTAAGGTGGTGTTGTCGTTTTTTTTTTGAAAACCTTTAAAGAATATTTGGGTGAAGTATTTGCGCTTTTATTTAATGAAATTAATTTTCGGGTGGGTTTGAATCCGGTTCGACAGGATCAAATAATGATTACTTGGGGGACGCAAATAATTCACTCAGAATTTTTGTCCAGTTTTATTGGTTTATATGTGGTTTTGTCCTCTAATAGTTCTCCCATTTTTCTTTCGTAGTCTTCCTTGTACATTATTACAGTTTTGTTTCCTTTGTCTGCCGAGGTGATTATAATTTTCTCTTCGTGTTTTCTTATAAATTCTTTTGTATCTTTATAGCTGCCTAATAGAAATTTTTCTTTTTAAGTGTTTTTAAGTTCCTTTTATAACTCGTGATAAAATGTGCAATTCTTGCTCTTTTTATGGCCTTTTCCGTATAATCTTTTATATTTTGAACCCATTGTTCTATGTCAGCTATGAGTGGAAATGGTGCAAATTTTTATTGTTGACTGGTAATGTAAATTTATTTCCTAATGATAGAAGCCATCTGTTTTCAATTCCAAAATTTATGTCAGTATAATTTACTTAATTATAATTTAATTAATAATTTAATAAACAAAAATTAAAATGGTCAAAAGACGAAACATACGGAACAAAACCAAGATAAAACTTTTTACAGTGTACCTTACATTCCCAAACTAGCAGAAACAATAACAATAAAACACATGTTCAACGATGAAAAAGTAACAATAGCTCACAAATCAAACCAAACACTAAAGCAACTTTTTACACGTAATAAAACTAAACAAGACATCTCTAATACTGACAACGTTGTATATGAAATTGCATGAGAGGGAGAGGTGCAACAAAGTTTACATTGGAACAACAAAAAGAATGTTAGGGCCAAGAATTGCTGAACATAAGGCGGACATTAACAAACAGAGAGAAACCACAGCACTCGCTCAGCATATGAAAGAAAATAATCATTTGGCTGATTTTGACGAAATAAAAATACTTGATAAGGAGAGGAGAATAAATAAACGATAAAAAAAAATAAATAAATACATTAGAAAGTTTACGCATACAACAGCGATTAGAATATGCCATTAACAGAAGAGAGGATACAATATTCGGTTGCAATTACTTAGTAAAATAGTTAAAGTTCTGTGATACTAGCGTTAAGATCAATTTGTGATATCTGTGTACTGTGTTCTCATCATTTATTTATATGTTTTATTTATTTATTTTCAATTTCTGTGTCGTGAAGTCCAGTTTTTTTTTTAGATAATTAAGTGACTACAAATAAAAGGATGTAATATAGAATCGTTAGTTAATCAGGGATACTAACATTAATTTTCCTTTTCTAAAAATAATTTTACAAAATTTGCTTTTTATTGCAACCAAATTCCAACCAATCTTTTTTCTGTATGTAATTCTAAATTCTAATAAATATTTTATATATATATCTTTTGATAGGTTAGGTTAGTTTAGGTTGGAAGTGGCTAAGCACACTCTGGGGTCCGTTGTGATTATTTCTTTTGATAGTCACAGCGGATGTGAAAGATCATTTTTGGAAATGAAGAATCTTTTTAATTTTTTACTATTATTTAAAATATAAAAAGTTTTTCTTATACTGTCTTTATTTTTAGATTAATTTAACATTAAATGATTGATTGACTAAAAATATCTATGTCAAAAATCAACAATTTTGCAAAAAAAAAAAAAAAGTTGTTAGGTCATGTTTGTTGTCGCCACGTGTCTGCCTGCAAAGTTTCAGCTCGATTGGATTATAGAAAAAGGGCTAAACATTTTGTCGACAAGCAGACAATATTAATCAGTATTGTAAAAATAAACCCTGTAGTTCAAAAATTATTACAAAGTTTGGTTTGTATCAATATGTTTTTGAGAAAAATAAATGATTTTACAAAATAACAAAAGCATTCCGTATGAACTTTTTATGACTGCAGCCACAAATTAATAAAAATGTCACACACATTTGGTTTATGTTCATTTTTTATATGGTCAAAATATTTTGTTATTAAAATTAACTGAAAATGTATTTTGAGTTATAAAAATTTATATATAAAAAGCGGACTATTACAATTTCAATTGAATCCAAAATATTTTTCATAATTTTTAAAACAACAAAAAATACCTCACAAAGCTGGAAATATATTTGAAAATCTCTCTATTTACTGACAGAGCTTTATCGTTTGTTTTTAATTATATTTTTTTTTTATATCACAAAATAAAAAAACAAAATGTTTATAAACATCTGTTGAAGCAACATGTTGTAATTGCCGTTATTGAAATTAAATTGTATTTAAACAAATATTTTTGGAAAAAACGAATAAAATAATATTTTTTGATATTAAAAAGAAAAATTCAAAGTAGCTAACACTGTTGAAATATTGTTGTCTTTTGATAATCTTTTCAAAAATTAGAGTTCTAATTTTGATGCACTAAATTATCTACGCAAAACAAACTAGCTACCTCTTCGAAAAATTGCAAATTGCCAGGTCTGATAGAGGAAGAAAGCTCATAATTCCTATTCGTAGGACACTTGTCTCAGAACAGCAATTCTTTGTACACAGAGTTCGTCTTTGGAATGCACTTCCAAAGACATATCAATTAACAAGCACTAGGCAAGACCTTAAAAAAAAACAAATTTGTGATTATTTTACATAGTAAAATCTTTGAAATTTTTGTATTTTGTTATTTTCTTTTATTTTATTTCATAAATAATTAATATATGTAATTAATTCTATTCATATCAGCTCATTGTACCCTTATAATTAATTAATCCTGTAGTGAAATTATAAGAATAATTTTTCTTGTTGTACATGAAAGCACAATAAATAAATAAATAAATAAATAAATAAATAAATAAATAAATAATAAAAAATAAATAAAGAAAAACGTATCATGTAGTTTAATTAGAATAACTATTGAAAAAGTTAAAATAAATGTTTCTTCATAAAACAATTGAATTTTCACCAATTTTCTGGATTATCAAACTGATTGTGTGTAGCTATCAGTATATCAAATTTGGATCTGAGACCTTTTCTCGAAGCTAATGGTATAGGTTCATGTATAGTCGGTCTAAACCGATTATAAAATTTTTGCTTGCTTAGAATTAGCATTGCGTGCGTGAGTTTTTTTCTTTCTTAAAATTGCCCAAAGAAAAGTTTTTTTTTTTATTATTAAAAGAGTATTGCCCATCACGTGTTGCTATGTTCCGAGATTGCTTAAAAATTCTACATTCATCGAAATGTGCATTGAAGAGAACTAAATAATTAAATTTGTGCATAAAAGCAAAAGTATAATACGGACATATAAAATTGCGATGTTTACTTTTAAATGAAAAAGTCAATTAAATGGAATTCAACTAAATCCAAATACAATACATATATTCGTACATATGAAATAGAATAGCCCACAAACTTATGTATATACACATCTTTATGTATGTGTGACTGTGTATGTTGTTTTTCAAATTTTTTTTAAAGAATAATATAAATATTTATATGAGAAAAGTTATACATAGCATGGAAACATACACTTTGTTTAAACAATCAGGATGCATATAAGCGTAGAATTGTATGGATATGTGAAAGATTTAATTGGCTTTTTAAACAAACTAGCAGATTCCAGCCCTCGAAATTCGAGCGCAAATTCTAGGAAATTTAATTTTTTCATTAAATAAAGACCGTAAAAGTATGCTAATCAATTATAACCAATTCACAAATCAACGCAAAAAACAAACTCATTTTTATTACAAACACATTAACAAATTTAATAAACACATACATAGCATTGTACAATTTTATGTATGTGTTAGTAGCAACTGTAAATGCAATTTACTAAAAATAAAGAAAAAAATTTAAAATTCTGTAAATCTGCAAAACTGCTAAAAAGAAATACCTTTCAAATAATATACGCTTGGTCAAAATCGGGATAAAACCGTAGAACTAAACATCAGTCACAAGAAATCGCCTAGCCTGTTAATATTATAGATCTCACGAAACCAAAAGAAAGGTCATATAAGTAATAAATGAAAATAATAATTTAATATAAAACAGGCCGCCAGCCAAGTAGCAAAAAGAAACCAGTAAGAAAAATATAGTCGATCTAGACCGTCTATACGATACCACATACAATGCGTTTCGAGAGAGGTTCTTGGATCTGAAGCAATATCTGGATATAGAAAATAAGTACAAACCCAATTTTAGTGGCATTATTATTAATTTGTGACGTGGAGATATTATATGTGATGTTAACATTATATGGAGACTAGAGCAAAAAAGGAACGATTCGGGCCATATTTAGTTACTTTTTAGACTACTGGTTAGTGGTTATGACCTGACATAGAAAACACAACAAATCTCTTTTTAGCTTGATACATTTTTACCAGTGAAATTCAATAGCTTCGATACCTACTAATTGTTGGTAAATCTTTTATCGCCGAATCTTTCTTGCAAGTTTTGAAATAGAAAATAATCCATGGGCAAATAAGGTGCATGATGAAGTAGTTCGTGGGGATGTGCAATAGCACACTTTCTTTTTCCCTAAATGTCGCCTTAAACGCTGTAAAAAGTTAGCATAATACTCGTCGTTGATTGTTTTCCTTTTCGAAGAAAATCAATATAAATTATCCCAAAAAAGACCACATAATATTGCCGATGGAATTGTAACCATGTCTGATCCATGGTTAGGAATCGACGCAAAAATTCGGCTTCCTTGCAGTGAAACATCTCATTTTTGATATGCCTATCATTGTAGCTAGCTCATGCACTTTCAGCCGACGATCATCCGTTTTATGAATTTTCTTAACCGTTTCTGACGTGGCCACCTCAACTGGTCGACCACTGCGGTTTTCATCTTGACAGCTCATACGGCCTCGTTTAAACTCTGTCACCCAACATTTTATAGCCTTAAGCAAAGGAGCAGACTTCGCAGAGTAGAATATTGCTCGGCTTTAATATTGGTTGACTGAGACCTTACAAATGAAAGTATTGAATTACATAATGGAAATCGTTTATTTTTATGGTTTCAAAACCAATACTAAACCACGTGGCGCCTTGAAACATCAAACATTTGTTTCATAAGGTTGGTGTTTTTCATCAAAGTTATTCTTTTGAAACTACTGCCGTCATTGACACGTCAGGTTGGGTTGTGATTGACTGGTAATAGTCACTCACACCAAAGTTTTGTTATTAATATACCTATGATAACAACATGGGATCTGGGTGTGAAAATGCACCGCTTTTAACCAATTTCAATAGGGTTCGTCTAGGGACGATAAAATCTTATATACCAAATTTCATTAAAACATATTTACCTTTGTCATTTGTAGTTTTTTTTTACAAAGTTTACATGGACACACAAATAGACGGACGGATGGACATCGCTAAAGTGACTCAGAAAGTGACTCTGAGTTGATCGCTTTAACGAAAGGTTGATGTAGGTCAAATATTTCCAAACATCAGAAAAAACTCATTATACCCTGACTACAGAGTGATATAGGGTATAAATACAATTTTATGATGCAGCGTTTACTCTGTTACAATATGCCAAAAACACATTTTGTACATTTACCAATTACATGAGCATCATTTGTTATTTTAAACATTTTTGTTCAGTCATTAATATCGCAAGTTTATGTTTCCCTTTGTTTAACTACTGCCTCTTATGTTGCGGTTCACACACCACTTGCTGAATAATGGTTTGTAGTTTAACACTCGAGGTTGGTGTTTGTTTTATTTTCAACAATATCAGATTGGATTGAAAAAAAATTCTTTCTTTCTTAAAGTTCAAACGTATTCCTTAGGAATATATGTAAAATAAAAAACATCGGAATAAATCTATGCTAATATGTTTAAAATTGTATATATTTTTCGCATTGAAAGAAACAAAAAACTGTAATCTTCTTCTTGCCGCTTCACACTCATCGAATTGGGAGTTTTGGGAAATTGAATTATTGAGCTTTAAAATTTTCAATAACTACCTACTTTGTATAAAGGGTAATATGTTGTTATAAATCTATAGTATTAATGGGCTAGGCGATTTCTTGTGACCGTTGTTTTGTTCTACCGTTTTATCCTGATTTTGACCAAACGTATATTATTTGAAAGGTAATTCTTTTTAGCCGTTTTGCAGATTTACAGATTTTAAAATTTTTTCCTTTATTTTGAGCAAATTGCACTTAAAGTTGCTACTAACACATACATATAATTATACAATGCTATGTGTGTGTTTATTAAATTTGTTAATGTGTTTGTAATAAAAATGAGTTTGTTTTTGTGATGATTTGTGAATTGGCTATAATTGATTAACATATGTACCTTTAGGGTCTTTATTTAATGAAAAAATAAAATTTCCTAGAATATGCACTCGAATTTCGTTGGCTGGAATCTGCTGGTGTAAAAGTTATGACACTTAATACTAATTATTGATAATTATTAAACTCATCGATATGATTTACAGAACAGCTGTTAATTCGACAGCACGATATTTTCTACAAATAAATCCAACGTGTAATCAGACACAAACAAAATTTCAAGTAATAAAATTACTTCTGCAAGATTCTTACCTATTCAAAATTTGTTCCATGTTCCATGTTTAATGATTCGGAATATACCATTTATTGAACACCAAACTTAAAACCACATAAATATATTAAATTGTAATGGTTCGTGAAACATTGCTAAATGCTTTTAAACTTAATATTAGTTTTCACTAAAACATCCAAGTATAAATGCTTGCTTACCTTAAGAAAGAAAAAAGAACCCAAATTACATCCTGAGATATGTATGTGCTGTTAAAAGGCAACCGTGATAATATATTGAACCGCAAAATAAACTTAACACACACTTATACTCATACTTATGTCATGGTGGCGTGTTATTATCCGCTAAATGTACCCAAACCGACGGTGCACTGTGACACATATTTTCAGAAGGGCGAAAAGAATCCATGGTTTTACTTTTACCGATTCTGACGTTAGTTTTTTCATATAAAGGAGGATACGTAAGAATCTAAGCAGTAAAAAATAGAAGTCCATATTTTAAAAAAAGAATGCTTACTCAATAATAAACAAGTAAGAAAATTATAGTCGGTCTAGACCGACTATACGATACCCTATACCATACGTTTAGAAACCCTATCTCAACTAACCCAACTAACTGGACATTGAAAATAAGCAAAAACCAAATTTGAGTGGGATTTTTATTAATATTTTTGGCTGCAGATATGAAAAAGTTCATATCGGATGCTATATCTATAAAGGGACTAGGTCCAAAAATGGACCGATCCTGATAATGTTTGGTAAAGTCTCTTGTATTTTGTAAAAATATTTACAAACAAAATTTGAGAAGAATCAGTGCAATATTTTTGTTTTTTAATAGATTTAAGTGAAGATCGGGAAGCAGCTCTATATAGGGTCAAAGGGATCATTTTTGGACTACTCATTAGTGGATGTAATGAACGCATACAAACCCAATTTGAGTAAGATCTATATGACAATTTGTATCTTATGGCAATTTATGTCGATTTCATATGGGTAATTTGTATGGGGGCTAGGTCTGAACATGGACCGATTCTCACCAATTTCAATAGCGTTCATCCCATGGCCGATAAAAGCTCATATACCAAATTTCGTCAAAATATATTCATATTTGCGACCTGCAGTTTGATTACAAGCTTTACATGGACACACAGACGGACGGACGGACGGACGGACGGACGGACATTGTTAAATCAACTCAGAAAGTGATTCTGATTCGATCGGTATAATTAAAGATGGGTCTAGGTCAAATATTTTTGGTTGTTACAAACAGCAGCACAAAGTCATTATACCCAAACCACCTAGTGGTATAGGGTATAAAAATAATAAATATATACGCATAATAAGACAAGAAAAACAAACAAGTAAGAAAACTACAGTCAGTCCATATCGACTATTTGATATCCTATACAATGCGTTTAGACACAGGATCCTAGGTCCAAATAATTGGATATAGAAATTAAGCATAAACCAAATTTGAGTGGCATTGTTATAAATTTTTTTGTCTGCATATATGAAAAAGTTCTTACTGGAAAGTGATTCAGAGTCGATCGATATAATAGATGATGCGTTTAGGTTAAATATTTTTGGTAATTACAAACATCAGCAAAAACTCATTATAAGTAATATAATTATATACCATACGTTTCGAGAGAGGGCCGAACTTTGTGATATAATATTAATATGCAAGGCGTTTTCTTGTGACCGACGTAACTTTGTCAGTTATAATGATGGTACAGCCATAACTGAGTCTGACAAGGTAAAATATTTAGGAGTTATGTTGAATCATAATCTGCTCTGGGAAGAATACATAAACTCATTATATCATCTGCATACTATTTAAGTTCAAAAACAAATTTAATTCCACGTTAAAGTTACTTATTTATCAGTCACTTCAGTCACTTGTACACTCACATCTAACTTACCTTCCTTCTATATATGGATAGAGAAAAAATAGCTCCTTGAAATCCCTACAATCAGCCCAAAATAAGGCATTAAAACTTGTTTTCAACCTACCATTACGGTACTCTACCTTGGACCTGTTTAAAATTTATGCCATGAGTATACATACGTCCTATACAAGGTCAATACAAACAAAAGGTTCTGTTTTATGTTTTTGAAGCTATCCATTTTTTTCAAACCATAGTTCAAACACGAAGAAACACTAGACGGGCATTACATTTAAGTTCTCTAAGAACTAAACAACGTATTACTTTTGCTGGACCACATAAATATTACCAATTGCCAGTTGATTTATGGGAGATTCGTGTTCTTTCTACATTTAAGGACTATATTAAAAGGCATTTACTACAAAATATAGAAACGCTTCTAATATAGAGTCTAAATTTTGTGTGTATATATGTATACAAATTAACGTTAAACCAATATATAATAAAAAAATATAAAAATATATATATATATATATTTTGACCAAACATCTCTCATTTGAAAGGTATTTCTTCTTAGTTGTCCACCACATTTACAGATTTGCACCGTCTGGAACATTTTTTGGAGTAATGCTCATTTAAAGTTGCTACTAACACATACATACAATGTATACAATGCTGTGTGTGTGTTTATTAAATTTGTTAATGTGTTTGCAAAAATTGTATATGAAAAATAATTTTGGACATAAACCAATAACGACATTATAATAATTGCATATCAGAAGCCCAGTGTTGAATTGTGCATTGCCTAAAATTAGCATGCCTTTAGTTGGAATAGAAGGTGGTTCAAATATCTTTACGCTCTTATTTCTGAGTTTATTTTTGAAAGAAATAAACTGAATGAAAAATAAAATTTCCTAGAGTTTGCACTCGTATTTCGAGGGCTGGGCTCTGCCAGTTGTTATTACTTTGTGCCGGTCATGACTATATTTAATAAAGTAACTTACATATATCAAAAACATATGTCTAAAAAATCTAAATTTAAAAAAGCTATGTTTTTGATAGCGTTAAGTGTAGATCGGAAATATGCTTTATATGGGGACTGTGACTAAAACTGATCCTGAAGTGTTTTATATGGACTACTGATTAGTGAGTAAATTTTATCAATATACATATACAGTTCAGTCGGCCAGATAGGGGTTATTTGTATGGGAGCTTGGTCTGAATACATACCAATTTACCCGTAGTTTGATTACAAGGTTTACATGGGATACAGAAGAATGGACGGAGAGATAGACCGATGGATCGGCGGACGGTCATCGTTAAATCGACTCAGAGAGTGATTCTACATCACATTTTCAAAGACATTGAAATAATTTATTAAAACAACATTTTTGTAAGCTTTTGACAAAACATGATGTTCTGATGTTTTGTTAATTGTTAATCAGTTCAAAATTAATCTCAGAATCTCTAATATTACTTTTTAAAAAAAGTTCTTAAAGAAATTACGAAAATTCTACGATTAGTCTGTAAGGTCCTATGAAGAACGTATATAAATTGTAGGTATATTTTTCACCATTTGGCGATGGTATCGTTTTGATTTCAGCGGATTTCGAGATAAATTTAATATTTAGCACTTATTTAACTTTCAGTCAAATTTCTTTTCTGTTTTCACATTTCAGATATTTTGTGGCCATTATAAAACATAATGCCTTTTTTGTTTTTGAATTTTTGTTGAGCTTTCTGGTTTGAAGGATTATCAAAAAAACAAAAAAAAATGGTTTTATAAGTTTTTCATAAAGAGTTTCATTAATTCTGGTTAAAAATTATATTAATATAATACTCAATATCCTTGCGGCAACATATCATGGTCGATATATTGAATTAAAGGCGAATTTCTAGGTCATGTCATAGCACATAAATATGTTAACTCCTTTCTGAATGTACAACATGTTGAACAAAACAAACGAAGATACAGCGTTTCCAGCGACCGGCCCACATACGGTATAACGTATATATTAAAAACTTTAAATCAATTTTCTCGCAAACAACATTTTTTAAGTCCGTGAGCATCATAACTCAAAATATACTTGACCGATCCTTTTGAAGTTTTATACACTATTTCTACACATAAACCGGGAAGAGTTTTTTAAAACCATTTTCCGCACTTTTTAACAACAAATTCACCGAAATATTATAGCAAAAATCGTGTTCACTTCAAAATGCTGCAAAAAATAAAAAAAAAAAGTTAAAAAGTTCTTCCTGATTTCCTCGGGAAACATATCACCTTTTAAACGCATTTCTTTTTTTTTATTTCACATGATCCGGTAACGAGTTATGATGTTCACTGCAAAACAACTTTTTTTCGAGGCGCCTCCGGAGATTCGCTGTCACGGACTTATTTATTTAAACTTTTAATTGAAAATTTTTCCGAATATACTTCAAATATTATACTATAACGTGCATGTGAAATAAATAACCCAACATTATTCATATCTTAAAAAAAAAAATCAAAATACGCCTTTTTCCGCCCTTAAAACCTTACCCCCGTATAGAGATTTTTTATCGCCTTCTCGTCAAATGTTCCACTGTGCGTAGTTCATGAAAGAGTATTCGATTTTCAGACAGTATCCTTAAACAACTTACTGAGTTTGTATATTTCTGATATACTTACATATATTCGAGTATTAACAGACATCTGCTAACAGAAAATATTATGCTCAAATTATGGCGTAGCACTTATACACCCTCTTAAATGAAAATATTTCTAGCGCCAACTTCCTTTTAAACGAAAACAGGAAAAGTATAAAAAAAACCTTTTACGACATTTTACTGATATTTCTAATGGAGCAACATGTTGATTAAGATTCCAAGTGTGTACTTTGTATACTAGGCATACATAGTCATGCATACATACAAACACAGGCAGTTAAGATGACTTTGCTCTTCTGGTAATATCATTAAAACAACCCGATACGAGCAATTTAATGAAAAATAGTACCATTTTATGTAACATAGACAACCATTAGTAGTTAGAGCTACCACAAATGAATATTTCAAGGTAATGCTCCAGGATATCATTACAAACTTTATTAAGTTCAGATTATTAATTTAAGATTAAAATTCAATATCAGCAAAAAATATTTTCCTAACACCCACCTACAAATTATACAGTTTTAAATACAGTTTAACTATACCAAGATAAATTATACACAATTAAGAAAATATTAAATAAGATTTCTATTTAAGTAAATTTTTGAAGAGTTTCACAATGACTAATGATATTTTGGCTACCATTAAAAACAGATATTAAACCAAAATAAATAGTTTAAAAAAAATAATAATAATAAAAATAAATAACATATTCTCAAAACATTAACGTTTGACAAGTGTATAAGAAATTCTGCGATATCTAATAATCAAAAGCAATTATTGCATGTTTAATTTAATATCTACATTCAAATGCATGAAATTTTGAGAAATATTATTAAAAATTAAATTTAAATTTAATGTGCATTAATATCAATTGGCACCCATAAAAACTTATATAAACGTGAATATATGTTTGTGCGTAGGGAGTTTGTTGGCTCTAAAATCTAAAATCATGTTGCCAATATTGAAATTGAAATATGGTTGGCGCCATTAACATACGAGGGCAGCTCAATAAATCCGTGACTTTTCAAATAAAAGATAGTTTTTAAAAAGAAAAACTCGGCACATATCTTGCGGACGGCTTACTAAAACAAAGGTGGTCATATAAAATCACAAAGCCATATGATACGCCCATGGCATCAACAATCTCGAGAAAATCATATCATGAATCGCATTGACTTCAAATGTTTTATGTGCTCTCGAAATGCCAAATAAGCTTGCTAAAAATTTGACAGTAGTCTACTAAGGATGGTAGTATACTTTAAATTAACTGTAAGAAAAGTTTAACAAGTGAAGGATTTATTGATCCGACCTCGTATGTTCGAATATACAATCAGTAAACAAATGTAAATATGCTCTAAATTAAAAAAGTAAGACAATTACAGTCAGTCTAGATCGACTATGCGATACCCTGTACGATGGTTAAGAGACCCTATCTCTGCGAAATGAAAAAATTCATATCGCATTCTATAATTCTATGGGGACTAGGTCGAAAAATGGACCGCTCCTGACCATATTTGGCAAAGTCACTTATATAAGAAAAAATATATACAAACCAAATTTGAAAAAAATCTGTGCAATAAGTCAAGATCAGGAAGCAGCTTTGTATGGGGGCTATAACTAAGAAATCTCCTACAGGGTTAATTTTTGGACTAATGATTAATAGGTGTAATTAACACAAGATCTATATGATAATTTTGGTCCTATGGAAGTTTAAGTAGATCTCAAAGGAGTCAGGTCTAGGGACTAGGTGTAGGTCTAGGGATTAGGTCTGAACATGCAACGATTTTCATAAATTTAAGTAGCATCCTGTGGTCGATGAAAACTTGTATAAAAAATTTTATCAAAAGATATTCATATTTGATTACAACGTTCACATGGTCACACAGACGGACAGACGGACGGAGGGCGGGCTGACATCGCTAAATTGACTCAGAAAGTGATTCTGAGTTGATCGGTCTGATGAAGGATGGGTCTGGTATAAAAACATGTTCTATTAAACTGAAGTACATAAAATATTTTTTTATATATTTGAATTGCAATAGAACAAAGCACAAAAGAAATAGTCAAATTTGCAGTATAACAATAATACACAATAAAAACAACTTTAAACTTTACACCTGATCTCGTTTTTTGTCAAATACAATAAGTGTTACCACATTGCTAATAATAATAATGGCTTGGTTGATGAATAATTGTACCAATAAAGGTGATGTTGAAAGAATGATTACTTATTGGCTGTGCCATTAGCTATGTCATACTAAATGAAGTGGTCTTTCTGGACTAGTTGCTGAAGCTTTAATATAATAATAAAGGGTTACATTGGTGTTGCAATAAATACAGAAAAATCGGAGTGAATTTCTATCGTTTTTTCAATGATACACAAAAGGAACTCAATGATATCCAGGAAAAGGTAACTAAATTATCGATGCCTATATCCAGTTATGGCAAACTATTTGATGATTATAAATCATTAGATAATTTAAAATCTCCACCTCAATCTGCTCCAAAACGTCGTAAATCATCACGAAATATAAATAAAGATAAATCTGATAATCTTCCTGCTGTTCCTCCAAGTTCACCAACACTAACATCTGATGCCTCAGTAATTAATTGTAATGCTGATTTGCCGTTTGGCTTTGCTGATGTGCCATTAAATCAACCTGTATCTTCTATAAATACTTGTTCTGTGATAAATGCTGGTCAAACCGATTCGCTGAGAGCTATACCTCAAAAAAAAAAAAAAACTCTTTTTATCTCGCGTTTAGCGATTGAAACTACTGCTGAAGATGTTAATGCTTTTGTTAGATCTAAGTTGGGCCCAAACCCAAAAATTTCGACATATAAGTTTGTTTTTTCTCAACCTAGATCTATCACATCCTTTAAAATTACCGTTTCTTATGATCCTTTTGACCGTATTATTGATCCTAACTTTTGGCCTGAAAATACATTGGTTCGAGAACATATATTTAGACAAAATTCTAACAATATTGGTCGCCTTCCTCAAACTGATTCAAATGTTCCAAAAAACTAAAATATCTTACTGCTGAAAATATTTCATTAGTTTTCCAAAACGTTTGTGGTCTGAGAAGTAAACTGTCAACTTTATATATTGAAAGTTTCAACATAAGTCATCATATTATCGCATTTACTGAAACTTGGCTTAATCATACCTTTTTAAATACTGAAATATTTTGCAATAAATATAATATTTTTAGACGTGACCGTTGCAATATGATGAATGGCGGTGGTGTTCTTATTGCTGTCTCAAGTATCTTATCATCTGAGGTTCTATTAATTGATTCCTCTTTAAACATCGAATTCGTTGCAGCTCTAATTAAATACAGTCATAAAAAAATATTTGTTACCTGCTCATACATCCCTCCATCGTCTCCGCAGCTTTATTTGTTAGACATGGAGAAGCTATTAAATCTGTTCTACGTACTGCGAATCCGGATGACTGTTATTGTTCTTGGAGATTTCAATTTGCCTTCAATTTCTTGGAAGTTCTTACCTGAAGAAAAATACCTTGTTGCGACTAAATCAAATGATAAATGTGATGAGCTTTTTAATATTTTTTTTTTTGATTTACATCTTTTTCAATTAAATGGAATTCTTAATGATCATTTAAAATTATTGGATTTAATATTTGTTAATGAAGTTGCTGAATGTTTTACGACGCGCTCAAAACCTATTTCTATTCCTGAAGATGGATATCACCCTACTATTGAAGTAAATATATCCATTCCATCTGGACTTGTAGACACACGTAAAAAAAGTGTTAAATTTTTTTGTTTCGCTCAAACGAATTACACTATGTTCAATGAACTTATATATAATACAAACTGGCATGATTTATTACCGCTATCTATTGTTACAACTCGTGCTATTGATCAAATGACTGAAGCTTTCTATAACAAGATGTATTCTTTTATTGAGTCATGTGTTCCTAAAAAATTTTTGAAAAACCTTTCTGGATCCCCTTGGAATACTAGGAAACTGGCTAATATCAAGAATAAAATGAATAAATATTACAAAAAATATAAGAAAACTGGATCTCTTGTTGATCATGGAAAATACTCCATTTGTCGTGCCGAATATAATACTCTGAATAATTCATGTTATTTAAACTATTTGAACAAATTGAAAATTAATTTTAAACGATATCCGCAGTCATTCTACAAATTTATTAACTCTAAGAGAAAAACTAAGGGCTATCCTGCTGTTATGAAATTCCTACATAATGAATCCTGTGATGATACTATTGTATGCAATTTATTTGCTAATTTCTCTACTACTTACTCCGATGCATTTTTTGATGATTCTAATATCAGCTCATATACACTGATTGCTACTCAAATTATATCCATTCCTTCTCTTGCTATGTCTGTGGTTTCTAATGGAAAACTTAAATATTCGTGCAACAATGGTCCAGATAAAATTCTGTTATTTTAATAAAATGTGCTGATGTTTTAGCTGTACCATTAACACTCATGTTTAATACCTCAATTATATACGGATATTTTCCCAATATGCGGAAGGATTCATTCATTATTCCGCTATTCAAATCTGGTAACATGGCTGATATTACTAATTATCGTGGAATTGCTAAATTAAGTATTATTTTAAATTTTTTAAAAAATTATAACGGATTATCTATGCAATCAGGTAAATACGTTAATTTCTTCCTTCCAACATGGTTTCCAAAAAAGATGTTCGACCTCTACAAATCTATTACAATTTACTACAATTGTCAACCGCGGTTTTTTTGAACGCAAACAAACAGATGCAATTTATACTGACTTCAGCAAGGCTTTTGATAAAGTCAATCATAAACTTCTTCTCAAGAAATTACATATGATGGGATTTTCAAATCTTAGCGCAAAGTGGATATATTATTATTTAACCAATAGAACACAAAAAGCATGTTTCAAAAATGTTACTTCAAAGCCGATAGATGTAATGTCGGGAGTAGCACAAGGCAGCCATCTTGGACCGCTTCTTTTTTCTTTGTTTATAAACGATCTTCCGAATGTTATTCGTTTTTCAAACATCTTGATATATGCGGATGATGTCTAAATTTTCGTCTATTATAATCAACGCTCTGATCATGTTTTTCTCCAAAATGATTTGAATTAATTTTATTGTCATTTTGGAGCTGAACCTCAAAAAGTGTAAACATATGCGTTTCGTCAGAAAGAGCACGATATCTGTTAAGTATGTGCTGGGTGATTATTGTCTCGATAAAGTAGATAACTTTATAGATTTTGGTGTTTTATTGGATCATAAACTGAGCTTTCCTCATATAACAATTACTGTCAACAAAGCCAGAGGTGTACTTGGTTTCATAAAATGTTAGGCTAAAGAGTTTAATGATCCCTATTTCTCCCTTATTAAGCTACCAACTTTAAAAAGCCGGAGAACTATGCTAAATGTTTCATTTCTTCTTAATATAATTAATGGTGATGTTTGTTCTGGTTTCCGGATTAACAATATATCAACAACATTCCTCAACGACCAACAAGTTACATCTCACCTTTATCTGTACAGTTCTATAGAACTAATTATGCAAATACAGACCCTCTCAGGAGAATGTGTATTCAATTTAATGAACTTTGTAGATTTATTGATTTCAGATTAAATACTAATCTAATTAAAAGTAAAATAATATGCTCTCTAAATTCATGAATAGCTATGTACTAAAATTATTTTTAAAATGTTTTTCTTTGTAAATAGTCTGTAAGGATTAATTCCATAGACCAAGATATAAATAAATAAATAAATATGGATGGTCCAGAGCGGATGGGTCCGAAACGAACAAATTTTCCTCTGCAATAATTAATAGTAGTATGTCATTTATATTAACCCTATCTGACTCTCTCTATTGATTTTGTTAAAAGTAGAGGTTAAGAATTGCCCTCGCCCCCCATGTAGCACAAAAAACCTGATGTGACCCGAAAAAACTGACTTCAGCTTCGGATTCAGCGGCTTCGAGATAGAAAATTGTTGTACATTCTTATTAGTCTAAACCCATTTCATATATTCGATTTTTGGAACAATATATATACAATATATGAATGGAGTACCTTCCTGTTAAAATTGATCTAAAAATCTTGTGTAAAAATTACTGTTCTCAAAATCAAATTTTTTCGCCGCTGAAAAAATACCCCTATACAGATATGGGTATCTCCGGAACAAGTTGAACCACGAGTGAAAAATTGAGGCTGCTCAGAAAAACTTTTTAACATCTAATAATAAAGCTGAAATATATACATTTTATTCATACAGAAACATTTTTATTTTTATTAAATTTTGAGCCGAAATGTACAACTGTAAAAAAATCCAATTTTTTTTTTTTTTTTAGAGTCTTTTGACAAATTATAGCAACTTATTTTCTTGATGTTTATAGCTTATTCAAAGTAATATTAAATTGTTGTTGTAGTTTAAAAATTTTTTTCTCTTAACACCAAGCTAATGTATTTGAATAAGCAAATATACACTTGAGTTCGATTAAAGGAATTTTTTTGAGTTTGTTTCTAAATCTAAATGTCGCGTCCGTATACAAAAAAAAACATTATTTTGATTGATGTCATTAGTGGACATGTATTTTAAACGCAAGTAGTTTTTTAGGAAGTTCATCGTGTTGCTTAAGAATATTTAATAATTTGCTCCCGCAAATTCGGTTAAGATTTTATTGGTGCTTAAAACTTGTCTCGTCCGTAACGATAAGCTCTGAATATTCGATAAAATTGTATATAAAGTTCCCATGGTAAAGGCGCTTCATATGGAATAGGTGCTACAGCTAAACAAAAAGTCTGGCAAATTGTTAAAGCAAGAAATAGTTCTTGCTTTATCGTATTATGAGTGTGATAAAAATAACATTAATGTAGTCAAATTATTAAATATCAATGGAGAACAAACTGAGAGTTTTTGTTATCAATTGTCTGTGCTAAAAATTTCCATTGGTTTTCTTATATCTACAGTCAATTAATTGAAGCTGCTCGAACCGCTTATTCAATGAAGAAAAAAAAATTTAAACAGACTACTTTAAAAGTTTACAACTTTTTTTATTTGCGTTATTATTACTATTATGTAACTTGAAGTTAGTTTTTAATTTGATTTATTTTAATTTTTATTTCATAACATTTTAATTTAATTTATTGTTTAGTTAATATTATTTAGTTTTATTCTCATTAAAAGTTGAAGTTAGTGAATGACGTATTTTATTTATCTAGGAAAAATTGTCGCTTCCGTAAAACGCGTCCGTATTTGTGCTATACCGAATTAAAAAAAGAGATAATTCTCATATTTCACAAGTCTACGAACAAAAGTTATCATTTAATCTTCATCTGCATATGTATATAAGGAAACAAAGTTTTCAAAGATCGGTCAATTTTGTATATTTCTAAAAGCGCTTTAAAATGGCGCTGAGTATTTAGGCCCCAATGAACAAATCCCCCCACAAAAAAATTAACAAATTCCCCAAACAGTTAGGGTGTAAGTTCACGATGAACAAATGTGCCAAATTAAAAAAAAAGGTCCACAAAAGATATGAACAAATGCCCCAGTTTTGCAAAAAATCTAAAATCTGTATTCTTTTCCAATAGTATCATTTCGGTGCTTTATCTCACAACCACATAACATATCTTGCAATGTTTGCGCGATAAAAAAAGAACGCATGATTACGTTAACAGCTTACGTTCTCTTATCCATCAAAATGGTAAATATCGGAATTATCTGAGAAAAATATACTTTTGGCGATTAAAATAAGTTGACGACAACTGCGTGGAACACAGCTCAGCGAAAAGCCTTATGATAAATAATTAAATAATAATTAATAATTGCAATAATTACCTGTTGATCCAAATAGGCCACATATATACTAAAGCAACCTTGCGGCGTAATTTCAAACGTCACATCCATCAAATACTTTCGCGTTCAGTAGGTTCAAAATTGTTCATTTTTGAAACTTCTATAAATTTTACGACGTCGCTGCCCAATGATGATCACTTATTGAATGAAGTAGTTCGATTTTTAAAAGTTCTGATTCCTTTAATTTGCAAACAATTCCGTTGCTTCTTTTTGATGTTTACAAACTAAATAAACTAAAAAAAAAAAAATCAATCGGTTTCACAGCTTATTTTTGAAGCATTTTTGCTGGTTCCTCCTGTAAAAAAAAAAATTAATTTAGTCCCCAAACTTTCAATTTAAAAATGAACAAATACTCCAAAATATTTCAAATTGGGATAAAAATGAACTTATCCAACAAAAACAAGTAAGAAAAATATAGTCGGTCTAGACCGACTATACGATACCCTATACCATGCGTTTAGAAACCCTATCTCTTACGCCCAACTAACTGGACATAGATAATAAGCAAAAACCAAATTTGAGTGGGATTTTTATTAATTTTTTTGGCTGCAGATATGAAAAAGTTCATGTCGGATGCTATATCTATATGGGGACTAGGTCCAAAAATGGACCAATCCTGATCATGTTTGGTAAAGTCTCTTGAATTTTGCAAAAATATATACAAACAAAATTTGAGAAGAATCAGTGCAATATTTTTGTTTTTAATGGATTTAAGTGAAGATCGTGAAGCAGTCTATATGGGGCCAAAGGGATCATTTTTGGACTACTCATTAGTGGATGTAATGAACGCATACAAACCCAATTTGAGTAAGATCTATATGACAATTTGGATCTTATGGCAATTTATGTCGATTTCATAGGGGTAATTTGTATGGGGGCTAGGTCTGAACATGGACCGAATTTCACCAATTTCAATAGCGTTCATCCCATGGCCAATGAAAGCTCATATACCAAGTTTCATCAAAATATATTCATATTTGCGACCTGCGGTTTGATTACAAGGTTTACAACTCAAAAAGTAATTCTGATTCGATCGGTATAATTAAAGATGGGTCTAGGTCAAATATTTTTGGTTGTTACGAACAGCAGCACAAAGTCATTATACCCAAACCACATAGTGGTATAGGGTATAAACATAAAAATTGGGGCATATGTACATCATGAACAAATGCCTCAAAACAAATATCAAATATAGTCTAAAGACAAGTGTCCATAAAATAGATCTCAATCCGTATATATACTACTTTCACATCTCATATTGGTAAAGAACTGTTTCTCTACAATATTAGAGCACAGTTAAGTATATCCCCACCGTCCCGAGACTTCAACCGTATGGAATAGATTTGGGAATTGCTGGAAAGACGAAACAGTAAACACAATATCTTGCCCCAAAGTATGTTGAAAAGTACTCCAGCCACAAATTCGTTTACCATTATTGGTAACAAATATGCAAATTTGGTAACAAATATGAATTGACATTTGGAAGCCATTAAAAAGGCAAATGAAGAGTCTTATGTTTTCCAAAATATTTAGGGTATAGTGAGATAAAAAGTTTTTAAAAAGACTCTAAAAGTCTAATTTCTTATTTATAAATATTATATTCTGGCTAGGCCGACTATAAAATACCCTATATCATGAGTTTCGGCAAAAGGTATTAAAACCAACCATACCGTATGAGGTCAATAATGGGCATAGAAAATAATCATAAATCCAATATAAGGGAAATTGGTATGTATTTATTGTCTGCCGATAGGTTTAAATTCGTAGCCTATATGAATTCTGTATGAGGAATTTACCCAAAAGCAATCAAATTCGTGCAAAATATGTATTGGTTAGTCATTAGATAAATTTAATTGAATATAAAGATGCAGATTATTATGAATATTTACACATATATTAGATATAATAATTAAACTCTACCCAGTTGAGACCGCCTATACGATATATTATACCTTGAGTTTCGAGAAATGGTCTCAGAGTCAACTTCGCTGAGGGCATAATTAGATAGAGAAAATAAGAACAAATCAAGAATAAATATTAATAAATTTATATCGGAGTCTATGGGGACCAGGTTAAAAAAAAGAACCGATCATTACCATATTTAGTAAAGTCCCTTATTTTACTCAAAAACACGTACACCCCAGATTTGAGAAAGATCTATGCATGCCATTTTTTTTTATAGATATAACGTATGTCAGTCCCACAAAAATAACATTTTCTGAAAGTGCTCAGTCATTTTTCAATGTATCTCTTTTACGTAAAAGTAGACGTAATTTTATAACTTTTTCCGTACTTGTTTATGTTTCTATTTTTTATCCTCCCCTCCCAGAGCGATGAAAAGGGGTACGTAAAAATGAGAAGGGAAACGGGGTGTCGTTTTTCTTGACTTCTGGTTCTGGTTCTCAACAAAAACGACACCCCAGTTTGAAAAAAGTGATTTCGAGAAAAACGCATTTAAAGTTTTATTACAAGGATTTTCTATATTAAAAATAAATATATTAAAAATATATCAAAAATAATTCGAATTTTAAAAAATCCTTTTAGGACATTATTTCTTAAGGATTTTGGAAGACATATATGAAAAAAAATTCGAAAAAAATTTTTTTTTGATGAGAGGTCATACCTTAAGTGAATATCGGCAAGGAGCTTTATATGGGAACTGTATCTAAAAATAGTCCTACAGGTACAGATATCAGACAAACTAATTATGCCTTCACCAAATAGTGGTATAGCGTATAAGTAAAATTTACAATTGTTTCTTCCTTTCTTACTTTATCTAAATAAAATATATATGACAACTGAACACATCCAAGCCATTTTCACAACATATTTGCGTTTGATGCTCTGATAAGTTTATCTCTTTTTGGACCAGGTAGTTGGTGTTGGGGTAGAAATATATCGATATGGTATTTTTACGGTATGATTAGATAGAGTAAAGTAAATAAAAAAATAAAGATAAAGTAAATAAAAAATTAAAGAATCAAAATGGAATGAACTATTTCATCAATGTTTTAATACTAATGAAATTTATAATAACATTTATGGAAAGTTCTGTGAAATTTATAATGATTCAAAAAAAAGTGAAAAAACAAACTAAATCAAGAACGCAAAATCCATGGATAAGCGAAGATTTAATAAACAAATGTGATATAAGCGATAAACTTTATAAAAAATGGTTGAATAATCGTAATAATAAAACTTATGAAAATAACTATAAGAAATTCAGAAACTTTGTGAACAAACAAGTTAATTATGCTAAAAACAATTATTATAGAAGCAAATTTCGGTCAATTTCGAAGGGTTATATCTCGTAAACTAAAAACAATTTCCGATAAGATGAGTTTATTCAAAATATCGTAAGCGCACTTGAGATTTTTGATTTTTGCAACCTCATTTGACAGAATAAAATTATTTTTGGTATATTGCTTTGAAAATGAAAAAGAATTTCGATAACCAATGATTAAAACAATTTTAAAGAATTATGGTATTTAATTCTGAATAAGAGGGAGGTTAGCCGTTTGTACAACTTCTATAAAAAATAACCCAAAATAGGAATTGAACAAAATTCTATATTATGGTAGATAACACTATACAACAGCCGATATAATTTAATTTATGTATATAATATTGTTACCCTCAAAATTAATCTCGAAATGACAAGGTTAGTTTTTGAGATGTTTTGACTTTTACATTTTCATTGGGCTCCCAGTTTTTCAGAAGAATTGGTTAAATGTCATGGAATTAAACTTTAAAATGTTCATAGTTAGAAAAAAAAAAAAAACAAATTTCGTCTATTATTTGATTATAGTAGTGTTTTTTACTGTGCAATGATATCTTAAAAATTCTGTAAGTTTTTGCCACAATGAATGGCTTTCATTTTTTGTTTTAAATAACGTATAAACTAGACACTACAATGAATAATATCTTGTATCAAAATTACAAATCGCTTCTATATTTCCTGAAATGTTTGAATAAAATTTCTAAATTTTGCCAATATTTAATGTTTTTTAAATATAAAAAGTAGGCTTTATATATTAAAATACACGTATAAATTAAAATTAATTAATTTTTTTTATCGGATATTTATAATTTTAGCATCCTCAGGCTTCGATTCATCGATGGTTAGAAGGGCGAAATTTTAAAATTCTATAAATGTAAGTTAAATTTTTTTTTTTCCAATTATATATTCTTCCTTTATTTACATATTTTAACAAATTTGATATTTACAGATGAGATCTTATCTTAACATAGATATTGCAACAAATAATATATAGGATCTAAAGACATTAAATAGTTTTTATTTTATTTTATAATGATTTTTAAAGAAAAATGGGAGGGAAAAAACCTTTATATGATTTAATAAATTCAAATACTATCTGAAAATATTTATATGCTAATAGAAGGTTTATTAGAAATAATAGACCTCTATAAGCATATAATTTTCAATTTGGTGATTTCTTTTTAATTTTACGTTAGTTCTCTACATTCTCTTATCAGTGGGTAAGAGGAATTTTCAATTTTGGCAAAATAATTGTTGTTAATCCTTGTTATGAAATCGATAATTTTATCATAACCTGTTTCTTCATGAAGAAGATTTGTAGGATACCTCCAGGGCTTTTTATTTATCATTTTAAGACATTTGTTGTTTATAATTTGTAAGCGTTTTAGGTGGCAGTTGGCAGCGTCACTCCAAATAGGACACGCATATGTTAATATTGGCCTTATAACACTTTTGAATAGTAGATTTTTGTTTTTGGGGTTTAGAAATGACCTTCTATTTAGAAGTGGCCATAATGCTTTAAATGATTTTATAGCTTTTTGGCACGTAGCCATAATTATTTGTTTAAAAGTAAGATTTTTGTCCAAGACAACTCCGAGATATTTGACATGATTAACTACATTTATGGTATTATTTCCAATATGAAGATGACATCTTGGCAATCTTTTGGGAGATTTGTTGAACGGAAAAATAATTGCTTGGGTCTTGTTTGGATTAATTTTGATTTTCCATTTGTGAAAATATTTACTGCAATTTACAAGTCCCTTTTCAATTTTCTTCAGGAGTGCAGTTGTAAGTTTGTTTGAAGAAATTAGCGCAGTATAATCTGCGTAGTAAGCAATTTTCATATATTTCGGGACTTTGAAATCGGATGTATATATCGACTAAAGCAATGGCGACAAGACTGATCCTTGAGGTAACCCTGTGGTAATGGTTTTTGGAGATGATGTTTCATTATTAATCGCAACTTTAAAGCTTCTGCCGTGAATGAAATCTGAAATAAGTTTGCATAAATATTATGGTACATTTGCATCAAGAAGTTTAAATACTAGGCCATTATGCCAAACGGTGTCAAACGCTTTTGCGATATCCAACAATATTGGACCCGTTGAACGTTTATTGTTCTTATTGCTGATTATTTGATTTTTAATTCTGTTTATTTGGTGAGTAGTGCTATGCCCTTTTTTAAATCCAAATTGTTCTTTAGCAACAAAAGAATTGGTCGTTAGAAATTCACTAAGACGAGAATGTAGAATTTTTTCAAATATTTTACCAAAGTTACTTAATAGACTGATAGGTCTGTAGCTGTTTGGGTTATTTTTAGGCTTGCTAGGTTTGTTAATAGCTATAACCTTAGCATTTTTGAAATGGTTTGGGAAATAGTTGAGTTTGATGCAGCTGTTAAATATTATAACCAGTAATTTTAGAGCTTTGAGTGGTAGTTTCTTTGAGAGCAGGTTGGGAACATTGTCAAAACCAGTAGATTTTGAGGGTTTTATTAATGAGACAATATTCATTACTTCTTCTAGAGATGTTGTAACGAGGTTTTGTCGTAGGCTGGGGTAGCTTGTCGTGTCCTGGGTCTACTCAAGGGCCCTCAAAACCTTAAGTAATAATAAGACAATTGTTTTACCCTTTGACGGGGTTGTATATTAGCCTTAATTTTATTATTCTCTTTATAATTACATAAATATTTATATATATTTCAAATATCAACACACGTGGCAATACTTCTTCGTCTTACTCGGACCTCCTCGCAATACGTCAATATAGTGGTCGTCGGATGTATCGGTGTTCGGCTGCTTGTCGGTGGCAGTCGGCTGTATCGGTGCTCGGCTGCGTATATCGGTGGTAGTCGGCTGTATCGGTGTTCGGCTGCGTATATCGGTGGCAGTCGGCTGTATCGGTGTTCGGCTGCTTGTCGGTGGCAGTCGGCTGTATCGGTGTTCGGCTGCTTAGATCGGTGGCAGTCGGCTGTATCGGTGCTCGGCTGCGTATATCGGTGGCAGTCGGCTGTATCGGTGTTCGGCTGCGTATATCGGTGGCAGTCGGCTGTATCGGTGTTCGGCTGCTCAGATTGGTGGCAGTTGGCTGTATCGGTGTTCGGCTGCTTAGATCGGTGGCAGTCGGCTGTATCGGTGGAACTAACTACGAACAGTCAGCTTAGGGCCGCTGTGTAAGATACGAACAGTCAGCTTAGGGCCGCTGTGTAAAATACGAACAGTCAACAGAAGTCGCTGTGTAACTAACTACGAACAGTCAGCTTAGGGCCGCTGTGTAAGATACGAACAGTCAGCTTAGGGCCGCTGTGTAAAATACGAACAGTCAACAGAAGTCGCTGTGTAACTAACTACGAACAGTCAGCTTAGGGCCGCTGTGTAAGATACGAACAGTCAGCTTAGGGCCGCTGTGTAAAATACGAACAGTCAACAGAAGTCGCTGTGTAACTAACTATGAACAGTCAGCTTAGGGCCGCTGTGTAAGATACGAACAGTCAGCTTAGGGCCGCTGTGTAAGATACGAACAGTCAGCTTAGGGCCGCTGTGTAAAATACGAACAGTCAACAGAAGTCGCTGTGTAACAACTACGAACAGTCAGCTTAGGGCCGCTGTGTAAAATACGAACAGTCAGCTTAGGGCCGCTGTGTAAGATACGAACAGTCAGCTTAGGGCCGCTGTGTAAAATACGAACAGTCAACAGAAGTCGCTGTGTAACTAACTACGAACAGTCAGCTTAGGGCCGCTGTGTAAGATACGAACAGTCAGCTTAGGGCCGCTGTGTAAAATACGAACAGTCAACAGAAGTCGCTGTGTAACTAACTACGAACAGTCAGCTTAGGGCCGCTGTGTAAAATACGAACAGTCAGCTTAGGGCCGCTGTGTAAGATACGAACAGTCAACATAAGTCGCTGTGTAACTAACTACGAGGGAGATGACCGAGGTCGTTCGCCCTTAAATTTATGCGCTAGGATCTATTTCACTGAATAGTAAATTGTCCTTATGCCTACCAAATTAATGTGTTAGGAGCTATTTCACTTAAATAGTAAATTGTCCTTACACGGAGTCTTATCGTAAATCCGACTTCGACTCGGAGCCTTGTCATTCACCCGACTTCGACTCACTTTACATTCACCAACCTTGATTACTTATGTCAGTAAATTCATTAACTGAATGAGAATCAATAATTAGTATGTAATGTATGGTGGTTGACATAGGTAACGTGGGTTTTTGTAATAATAATTATAATGTACGTTGCGTTTAGCTACGTTACAATGTATAAATTGCTGACTCAGAACTGGGATTTTCCTTCTTAAAATTATTCACTGTTGTATTTATTACTATATCCGCTGAGTGGTTGTAATTCGAAGTGAGGTTATTTGCTTTGACAAATGTATTTGCCAGGACTTCAGCCTTGTCCTTATCAGATGTTATCCTTGTATTTCCAACCTCAAGGTGAGAGATTTGATTTTTTCCTTTTCCTCGCAAGTTCCTGCTTATTCTCCAAAATGATTTATCACCTGGTTTTAAATTGGATAATACTTGACACCATTTCTTATTGCGTTCCGAATTAATACTTTTATCAATCATGTTACTTAGAAACTTAGTACATTGATTTAAAAAAAAATTTGATCGGCTATATTTGAAGATCGTTGGCTTTTTCTTTTAAAGCTTCTTCTTAGTTTAATATATTTCACAGTACTTTCTGGTAATGTGTAATTATTTTGTTGGGTTATTTTAGGTGTAGACGCATCCCTTGCTTCGAAGACTACATTTATAAATTTTTGTATTTCCTAATCAATTACTACCTTGGTATTGTATATATCCGAATTTAACGTGATTTTATTTTCTAAAAAATTCATATAAATGTTCCAGTTGGTTGCACTATAGTCATATTAGTTGAGGTCAACCTGCGAGTGTACACATAATGGGGCGATGGTCTGATGGTATTTCGTAATCCATTGTCTTTACGTCTATATTTAAAGCGGTATTGCTTAAAATAATATCGTCTGTGGATGCTTCGCGATTGTGTTGATGGGGGAATAGGGTTAGACTATTAGGATAGTGTATAAAAAAATTGCTTGATTGCTGTAGATTGTTGAGTGCTATTCCTGCAGTATTATTTGAACGGCAATTCCAAGAGCAATGTTTGGCATTTAGGTCACCAAAAACTATGTATTCTTTGGTGGAAGGTGTTAGGTTCAAGATATCAGCACAGAAGTTATGGGTATATCTTGGTGAATATAACGAAGATACAACAATTCAGATGTTTTCGATTGATGAAGTGTTGGATATAAAGAGGTTTTTATGAGCGACAGATTTATGAATTAACAGAGCTACTCCTCCTCCTCTAGCATCTGTTCTGTCACTTCTATATAAATAGTAATTTTTAAAAAAGGGTCTATGATGTTCTGAAAAAAATGTTTCATTCGAAGACGCTATTTTAATATTTTCTCTTTCAATTAGTATTTCAATTTGTTTTAATTTAGAAAAGTTTGAAATGCCATTAGCATTCAAATGAAGCATTTTGAATTCGTTTAAATTATTAGTATAATCCATGGGCGTATTTTACCATTGACATTACAACTTTGATTTGTTGTACTTTTGAAGTGCACCTATGCAAATCATCCATAGCTGTAGTGAAAATATCAAAAAGCTCATCAATGCTGAATAAATCGTTGTTTGTTTTCAGCTGATTAGCATATGGAGCTTTGCTGTTATTATTGCTGTTATTGTTACAATTTGTGTTGTTGTTTCTTAAATTAGGAAAATCTCCCACATTAAATTGAAATGAGTTATTTTGTAGTTGTCTGCTTTTATTCGGACTTTTAGAAGTAACTCTTGTTCTAGTTTCCAAATAGAGAGAACGTAACGGACAGTTGATATCGTTAGCAGAGTGATCAGTTCTCTCTTTTCCTTGTTTTTTTGCAATTAAAGCATGTAAAAACAGCTGAACTTTTTTCATTTGTGTTAAACGGACACACACTTGTATGATGTTGTTCTGCACATATCATACATGCAACACTTCGATGGCAATGTTCACCGCCATGGCCATACATCAAGCAGTTGCAGCATTGAGTTGGTTTGTTCTTGGATTTCGATTTGTATTTTTTCCAAGAAATTATAATATTAGAAATTGTTCGTACATTTTTTAAAGCAGTTGGATTAAAATTTTTACGAACAAATTGAACTTTATAAACTGCATTATTGTTTGAACTGAATTTGGTGACTATTTCAGTTACGGAAGAGGGGGATAGGTTGTAGTTTTTTAGCTCATTGGAGATTTCCTCAGAGCTTATGCGGGGTAAACCGTGTAAAAAGGTGGTGTATAACCTATGCTTGTAGCATTCGTACATTTTAATACTAGGAGCAAAAATTTTGGTACCAATTGAAGTACGTTTGAAAATGCAATCCTTACCAAGCAGCTTTAGTATTTCTGTAAATGAAGCGTTAGCTTCTACAACAATGGGTGGAGGTTTGTGTTCCTTAACATCGTTAATATTTGATACGGGAGTTACGTCCATATCATTGACGCCAGCAAGCAGGCTAAATCTGTTGCTTGAAGTTGACGCCATGTTCGGGTTAACAAAGCCCGGAGGAAGTTTTGTCATCTTCTTATTCACAAGTTTTCTTTTTGATGAAGATTTGGCCCCTCGGGCCATCGCAAAATTTTTATTCCTGTTTTAAGCTGGATTGTCTACCACGTGAGTTCAAATGAGAACAAGAATAGGCAATTGCAAAAACAAAAATAAACACTTGTTTTTAATTTTAAATAGTTGTACTCTAAGCGCTTTGATTTTTTACACAACCGTTCGTAAAGAGAGTTAGATTCGAACTGAAATGTAAGTTAAAAAAAAAAAACAGTCTGTTATAATTTTCGTGATAAAAATTAATAAATTTTAATTGTTAAAGCAGACAATTATTATTACCAGCAGATTCCAGCCCTCGAAATTCGAGTGCAAATTCTAGGAAATTTAATTTTTTCATCAAATAAAAACCCGTAAGGTATGCTAATCAATTTTATCCAATTCACAAATCAACACAAAAAAACAAACTCATTTCTATTACAAACACATTAACAAATTCAATAAGCACATACATAGCATTGTACAATTTTATGTATGTGTTAGTAGCAACTTTAAATGCAATTTAGTGAAAATAAAGGAAAAATTAAAAAATCTTTTAATCTGCAAAACCGCTAAAAAGTTATACCTTTCAAATAATATACGTTTGGTCATAATCGAGATAAAACGGTAGAACAAAACATCGGTCACAAGAAATCACCTAGCCTATTGATATTATAGATATATGGGGCTTTTCATGTTTTGCCTTTTTTTTTTCAAAAAAGGAATTTTTTTTTACTCAAAAGAAAGCTTAGATTTATTCCTTTAAGAGCTTTTTGGTCGCTTAGTGGGATGCGAGCGGGATACCTATAAAAAAAATATTTTGTAACTCAAGACAACGGTTTTTAAATTTTTAGCATATGCAATAATTTGAATTTTTCCTATTTGTATGTAAGTGTTTCTAAAACCTTAAACATTATCCACAAAAACTAGATCCAACATTTTTTTGTTCGAGTTCAAAACACAATTTATCTGAAATACCCCCAGATCAGATATACTCTCAAGACGTGGATCATAGAAGGGAAATGTCGTAGATGGAATAAACGATAAGGAATCAGACGAATATTGCCATAATACGTTACCATGTCACCATGTTTCAGACAATTACTTACAGATGAAATCGCATTAACATAAGCATCCTATACTGTATTAACAGAGCATGGGTGATACAAGTAGTTTTACTCGGTAAAATAGCTTTCATACATATGAACTCAATACTAGTATCAATATAATCAAATTCAACCAAACTTGAGGTAAACTTACTATCTATAGCTATTGGAACCCCACCTCTAGTCTTTAATAGTCTATCACGTCGAAATATCTGAAATTTATTAGATATAATCTCCGTATCAAGTATATTCCCGCGGAGCTAAGTTTCAGTAAGTTCGACAACATAGAAATCCAAATCAAAACTATTATAAAGGTTAGCAAGCTTCGTATTAAGTCCACGCACATTTTGATAAGCAATACATATTTTACATGACTTTCGAAACATTAGTTTCCCGGTAGATTCAGTTGATCCCAATATGCCAAAATTTAGGGTCAACGATTTTATCAAATACTAGATGTAACCCGGTGTGCTTTGCTACACCCCCATCCCCAACCCATATATAATTCGGGATCAATATTTAATTATCTTTTCAAAAAGCTATAAAACTTCAAAATCGAATAAAAGCTCGCCAAGAAATAGCAAATGCTCCAGACCACTTGTGTGCCAAAAAAAATTAGGTTATGATTTTGATGGCATTTTTTTCAACTTTGAGAAATTGACTAAAGCCATATTTTTTTTTCGTCTCTATACCTATGAGTACTCAGATATGAAGTATTGTTTTATTACGACGTTGTTAACCTATTGCGCATTGAGATCGAAAATGGAAATTTTTTTGATAAAATTTTGAAAACTCCTTTTTCAAAAGTTAAAAAATTTTACATGTTAATTTTTTTTTAGTTGACTTTTTATATGTAATCCAAAAAGAAATATATAATATTAATAGGCTAGGCGATTTCTTGTGACCAATGTTTTGTTCTACCGTTTAATCCCGATTATGAACAAACGTAAGTTATTTGAAAGATATTTCTCTTTAGCCGTTTTGCAGACATATGGCTTTAATCAATTTCTCAAAGTTGAAAAAAATGCCATCAAATTTCATGACCTAACTTTTTAGGTTTTGAAGCATTATTTCATGATCCACAAGATCAAAGGCCTTTGAGAGATCAAAAAACATACCAGCTACTCCACTGTAGCCTTCATCCAAACCTTTGCAAACATACCTTACTACATTCAATTACGCGTCTGGGTACTTAACCCTCTTCTGAATCCAAATTGGTATTTGTATAAAAGGTTATTCTCCTCTAGATAAAATAAAAGTTTATCAAACAAGAGTTTTTCAAAAATTTTATCAATAGTAGAGAGTACAGAAATGGTCGATATTTGTCTATAGTAGATACATGAGCAGTTTTCGGAAGGGGAACTATTTTGTGAATTTTCAAGATATCAGGGTATTTTGAGGTTATAATCATTTTGTTGAATATATCAACTAGTATTGTTGAAATCTCACTAAAACACTCTTTTACAAACTTTATAGATATGTTAGCAAAGCCTGGAGATTTTTTTGTAGCCATGTTACACACAATATTATCAACATCATTTACATTAATGCTATTTAATCTAAAACGACAACTTGATGCTGTGAGAGTTCGTAACGACTTAAAAGAGTCTCCTGGTAAAATATCAATTTTTTACTTGAGTTCTTTCACAACAGAAATAAAATAATTATTAAAACAATCTACTTTGATTTGATCATCTGCAATAATCCTACCTTGCAAATCGATTAGTTTGACACTACTAGTTTTTGAACGACCACGGGTATTGTTGATAAATTTCCAGCATTTCTTTGGATCATTGCCAGCTTTATATAAACTATCAGTAAAAAAATCGTCTCTACATTTTTTAATGGCCAATTTAATAACCCTGCTTAATCTTCTCAAAGCAATTTCGATATTTTCCTTATTTTTTGATCTACGTCTCTTTCTAAGTAATTTATGTTTAAACAAAATTAACTCTTGGAGATTTCTATTTATCCATGGGGCTAGTTTAAATTGCAAAGGCTTTTTTATTTTTGAAACGACCGTTGAGTTACAGGATATCAATGAGTTTGTTAAATCAGATACATCAAGAGCTGAATAATTGTGCGATAGTAAATTTCTTAAATGATCTTTAGCCTTATCTAATCACAATAAGTTTTTGGTATTTCAATATATTTTTTGCTTTTAAATCTGTTTTTCAGTTTACATAATAGTATATTATGATCTGAAAGAGTGCACTCAACAGAATCAATATAAAGCATCTCAGACAAATTACTAAAGATATTATCTATGCATGTTTTACTCCCAGGTCTTGTTACAAGATTATGAGCACTATTGCAAGCATAGTTTTGAAATAGTGATATCAGTTCAGAAGGGCATTTAAAAAGATCATTATTTGAGTCTCCAACTACTATTAATGGATTTTGAGTTTGAGCTAAGTCATCTAACAAACCATCAAATAAATTTATAAAATAAGCATCACTGCATTTTTGTGAACGATAATATGACAGAATCTGTAAAGGTTTATATTCTATTTTAATGTTGCTCAAAGTAACGGCTAAAAACTCTACACAGCTTTCACTCTTGCAACTTTTGACAATATAGCCAATGTCTTTGTTTATATACAACGATGTACGTACCACCAAAAACATCTTCCCTACAGCAATGTAAGCCAGCAACACCAGGCATTTCGTATATCTTGAAAATATCTTTTTTGAACCAAGTTTCTTGGATTGCTATTATATCGGTCAGTTTTGGAAATTGAGCTAAGAGTGATTTAAACTTATTGAATTTTTCTTTGGATGCAATGCTTCTTATGTTTATACTGATAATATTAAAAAAATTACAATTCAAAGTACTAAGATAATTTTTAAAATTTGAAATGTTATTAAAATATTGATTCTTAATCATAGAAAAAAATAACTAGTAAAGATATTAAGACAGTTCAAATAACAAACGATATTCTGTGATATGTATTGATTTATTTATGAAGACAATATATTCCGATCTCTATCCTCTGTATCAGCTTCACTAGAAACCTCATTTTCAATGTGTCTTGAGTGTCCTAATGATCTTCTACCCCAATGCTTGTTAGTTGTTCCATTCAATTGCATATTATCAACATCATCATAAATTCACTGTTGCTTGGATGCTTCACTTTTCTTGCCATATACTCTTCCATTATTTATAAAAACATGCTGATATCCAACGGTTTTTAACGATTTTGCATGATAAAAAAGATTCATGGTTTCCTTGCTGTTGAAGTTGTTTATAAACACATTTTTTGTTTGGCCATCTTCTTTAAGTTTTGCTTTAGATGACATAAATTCGACCTTATGCGCTTTTGAGGTAAATTTGACCATCACTGTTTTTCTAGCATTGTTTTTGTTTATATTTTTTATGAAATAAGCATTTTCCACTGCATTTTTATGTAACGAAACACCAGTATGCTTTCAACAGCATCTAAAGCATTCATATTGTCAGCTACTTCTAAACCACTGATTATACAATCATTTCTAATCCGATGATCGTTTAAAATTTTTACTGAAGATTTCATTTAATTTTTTTTAATTCAATTTTCAGTTTTTTATTTTCTTTTTCCATTTCATTTAACTTTTTTTTATTATCAGCCAGATCCTTGAACACTTCATCAAATTTAGCTGACATAAACATAATTGACTCACTCAGCTGATCTAATTTTTCAAGCTTTTCAAGTTTTTGCAGTTCTGTTTTGATTGAGTTTAGTTCTTGTCTTATTTCACCTCCTTACTCTTTACATAAGTGACAGTTAAAATTTACGCTTTCATTTTTTAATAGTCTCTCAAACTCTTCTACTCAAATTCGAACATTGTGAGTGAAAGATTTTTTCACACTTATCGCATTTTATAAAATCATCTGTTTCTTCTTTGATTTCATTTCCACATTTATAACAATATGTTACTTTAATTTTGTTTGCAATACTACGGTGAACAGCTTTGTTCTGTTTATTAACACAGTTTTATTATTTATCATAAGGATTTAATCACTAAATTTGTGAATTTTTTCAATAACGATTTGAGCACTGATAAAAAGCATGTTCTCCTTCAAGGGTTGCCAACTGTCATTGAGTTTTATTCGATTTTGAATTTTTATAGCTTTTTGAAAAGATAATTTAATGCTGATCCCGAATTATATAACAATTTGTCGGAAAAATTAAATTATAGAACGAAATTTTTGTAAAATCTGAAGAAGAGTAATATTTTAACCATATAAACACACTTAAAATTTTCAATCGCGTTGAGCCACCTCTAAATGTTTTTTGATTGGCCCAAAACTTTGTATTTCTCAGTTTTTTTGCTATTCCCATATTTCTAGGAGGTGCGACCGAGAGTTTGAACACTTTTTTTTATTAAAGGCCACCCTAATGTACATGTACATGTGTATGTATTTCTATTCATGTGCATACTGTCTGTGAGCCTAAATGTCTACGTGAGTAACATCAAAGGTTTGTCGGAACGTATATATTTAGTTTAACTTTCGACTAAAGAAGTAAATTGTAAAAATTATACACCCAATGAACCTTCTTCTAACAGATTCGGTTCGTCGTATAAGATGGTTCGTCAGGTTTGATGTTTAATGTTTAAACATTAAGCTTACTTATTTTAAAACACTTTCTAAAATGCTTAAAAATTTTTCTAGTGTAGTATGTATGTATATACAATATAGATGAATACATATTATTTTTTTATTTTTCTTCATTTCTTAATTTTTTTTAATATTAACAATTTTATCTGTCTTAGAAAACGGAAAGTAAAATTATTATGAACTTAATGACTTCTTTGGTAGTTTTAGCTCTAACGATTTTAAGTCAAGAAACCAAAATTTTGGAACAAAAACTTTGGTACGATTTTTTTTTTTGTGAAAACCTATCTTTGAATGTAAATATTAACTCAGTAATTATATATACGCAAAAAGCTAAATACACATATTCTATTATCTAGTCCAGTCAAAATGACTGATAATAAAAAAATCGGCCGAAAATACATTTATTTTGTAATGATAGTTGACAACAATCTAAGTGCTAATAAGATTGCATTAAAATATTCTGAATAAATTAAATTAACTTATTGCTATATTTTGTGCATATATTTCACACATATCAATTTCGATTATTCTTTTGAAATTATTTTTCCATGCTGATTTTCAATAACAATTTTAAATACATATATTTTTCGAATTTTCAATTTTTGTTTCAATGTCAAATTTATTATTTCGGACAATTTTGAGCTATGTACGTCGCATTTTCTTTACAAATATTTTACTTTGTTAATCTTAAGTCAGTAAAAATATATGCAAGTAATCAGTTTAAAATTTGTCATTTGTCCACAAACACCCCTCTTCTTGAAACCACTATCACAAAAAAAACTGGTAAATGAAAAAATTCTTAAATCTACGAGTTTTTTGCTGTTCTCTAATTTCAATAAGAATATTTTTTCTTGTTTTAATTCACATAGAAAAGGCTTTGTTAAATCAAAACAAATGCCCTTTTTTTCTACTAAGCAGCTCTTAAGAGATAAAAAAACTAATTGATATTTAAACTCTAACATGTTTTTTATTGAACCTTGTCATTATTTTAAAAAATTACATTAATTTTATGAAAAAAAAAAACGATTTTAAAAAACGTCTACATTTTGCGCTGATTTAACAAAAAACTCGTAATAAGTTTTCGATGTTAATAAAACAACTTTTTGCGATGATGCTGTTCTATAACTATAATAAAAACTGTTTATTTACACAATCTATTTTCCATTATAAATTTTTCAATTATAACATAGATTCTCTATGCACTAATTATTGCAAATAAAGGAATTAAAAAATTTTTTTATCAAATCACATATTTTTATTTTTTTGCATATGTTCGAAACAGTAGTGATGCCAGTCAAATCCAATTTATTTGAATATCGAAATTTTTTTTGGTGATGCCTAACTTTTTAAAAATAGAAAAGTCATTTTTAATTGAATGAAATTGAAGAACAAAAACAATTAAATGGACAAATAAGTTATTTTAAAAGAAAATATTTTTCTTTATACTTCTTCTATAAACTTAAGAATAAACATGCACAAAACACTTAAAAGTTTTTTGTAAAACTGAATAAAGAACCATATGGCACCTCGGTTTCTAGATAACATACATATGTTCTTAACTCAAACATGTGGTTCTTAACTCAAACATATGTTTCTATTAAATAAATAAAAAAAGTGGTTTCAAGAAACCCAAAATTTCAATTTCATGTGATTTCAAATTCACTCTTATTCAAATAACGTTTCAAGAACAGGGCTGAAAGTCTCGTGCAAAAATGTTTAGCTCCCAACTATACTAAGATTAATTGTGAACAATTTTGAAAAAAATAATACAAATGAACCAAATTTAAGCGAGATCTGTTGCCTAATTTAATTGGTAGTTTAATGTAACTCCAACTTGGGGACATTACCATGAACGCTAAAGGTTGTCAGTAGCAATTATCACCAAATTCAACAGCGGTTATCCTTACGCCTATCGAAGGTCAAATGTCCAAATGTCTTAATATTTGCTTCACTAAAAGATTTATAGGAACGAACAGGCCAGCTGTGTAAATTATAAATTATATATATATATATATAGATTCTATAGATGAAGGGATCAGTTTTGAAAGTAATGAATCTTGAGATACGCCATTTTAACTTAGTGTGAGCCACAGGAAATTAGATGTGTAAAATTATGTAGATTTTACAAAAATAAATTGGTTAAGTAAATATTTGAAGTGAATTCTCTTAGCTTTTGGACATGTACCATACATTCAGCATTACCCAAATATAGGAATTTAAATGAAAAGAATTTTGTAAAATATTTATAAGTTCAAAAAAACTATTTTAGAAGGAATAAAAATTATATAATAATAGTAAGAATAATGAAATTAATAATAACTCTTTATTCACTTTCTGAACCTGAATCCCGAAATAACTTTCTCTGGCATAGGGGACGAAGGAGACGGTCAATAAGTTGATTGTTATCAGGTGAACTAGTCGATACGGATAATGTAATTGAGTCTGAAAGCTACATCAGTATGTTCTGAAATCTTTATTTGTGAATTACTTAGCTTACTCTCATAACATGCCTATCGGTAGCACTGCAGATGTAATTTTTTTTAACCGCCATGTATTTAATTTCGCGATTATAATTTTGATAATATTTAAAAGCATCAGTATCACTCAACAGCATAATAACTTGAATATAAAATTTACTAATTCAACTAATTCGTATAATTGTAGCCAAGCTAATTTTTAAGAATTTACATTTTATTTTTATTTTTTTTTTTTTTTTTGTAAGCCTGATGCAAAAGAATATGGAAAAAATAGATATTCACTTAAATGTACTATAGATTAACATAATGAGTTTGATACCATAAATGCTAAAATTTTGAAATCTTTTGGAATCGCGCCGTATATAACGTATCATAGGCTTTCAGAATACGATTTGAACGATACTAAATTTACTTTGGAGTAAATGTGAAAAAAATTTAAAAATTTCGATTATCGACGCACAGTATGATAAATGACCAATCTAGCTCCGATTCATTCAAATTTATAAATTTATTTAAATGGTGCGTGGTAAAGAAGAAGAAAGCATATATTTCAAAAATTCATAGCTGCACTGTATTCTTAATCGGTCCGGTTTATAAATTTATTATGGCGCCAAAATAGTTTTGTTTTCGATTAAGTAATATACCAGATAGATGATTGACATTTTCCCACAGCTGTAAAGCTTCAAAAACAACATATGTTGCACCAGCTGCAGCCAAAATCGTTCCCGCCTATAAATGTCGCGAAAGCTTCAATAAAACTCCAGTAATTTTCTCAAATAATAATCTTAAAAACAGCGTTTTATTCTATAAAAATAATAAATATTAAATTTACAAAATTGAATTATTTTTTTTTTAAATAAAAAGAAACTTACGTTAATTTTGCCTTCACAGTTCAAACGACAAATATACAATGAAAAACAAGTAAGAAAATTATAGTCGGTCTAGCCCGACTATACGATACCCTATACCATGGTTAAGATACTCTATCTCTTCGGTCCAAATAATTGGATATAGCAAATAAGCATAAATCAAATTTGAGTGGCATTTTTATTAATATTTTTCGCTGCAGATATGAAAAAGTTCATGTCGGATACTATATTTATATGGGGACTAGGTCGAAAAATGGACCGATCATGACCATATTTGGTGAAGTCACTTTTACTTTGAAAAAATATATACAAACCAAATTTGAGAAAAATCTGTGCAATATTTTTGTTTTTTAATAGATTTAAGTGAAGATCGGGAAGCAGCTCTGTATGGGGCCTATGACTAAGAATTTTCCTATAGGGAGTATTTTTGAACTTCTGATTAATAGATGTAATAAACACATACAAACCCAATTTGACTGAGATCTATATGATAATTTGGAACTTATGGCAATTTATGTCGGTTTCATAGGGGTCATTTGTATGGGGGCTAGGTCTGAACATGGACCGATTCTCACCAATTTCAACAGCGTTCATCCCATGGCCGATAAAAGCTTATGTACCAAATTTCCTCAAAATATATTCATATTTGCGACCTGCAGTTTGATTACAAGCTTTACATGGACACACAGACGGACGGACGGACGGACGGACGGACATTGTTAAATCAACTCAAAAAATGATTCTGATTCGATCGGTATAATTAAAGATGGGTCTAGGTCAAATATTTTTGGTTGTTACAAACAGCAGCACAAAGTCATTGTACCCAAACCACATAGTGGTATAGGGTATAAATATATATTATAATTTAACATTAGAAACTAAAAATCAAAGCATTATTGAGCTAAAGTTATAAAATATTTAAAGTAAAGAAGAACAAGGTATTTTAAAAATTATGAACAAAAATGCATCAACAACACCGCCTATTTTAACAACCAGCTGCAATTTTGAATAAAATTTGTTGGAATGACAGTAAAACTCTATTTAGATTTTACTATTAAAATTAAAGGTGTGTTTGTGAAATGTGATTTGTAATGACAAAGTCGGGGACCTCGTTTTTGGCAACACCTTATATATGTGCATACATATTATATTCATACCATGAACTTATAATTTTGTTAACTAATAAATTGTATATTTTGTTGTTTTTGAATTCACAACATTTCACCAACATGAATACAGTTAATTTACGGAACCTTTAGGTAGCCTTTACATGCTAGAGCGAGAACGAAGATGAACACACCTCTCTGTGGTGAGTTCATCACCAAATATCAACATACTATAAAAGGTGAACAAACAGTCAAAGTGGGGAGTTGGTGGTCAACAGTGTTCGAGTACACATCGCACTTGGTAAGTACGCGGGTTTTAAACCTAAGAGAATTGCGTACATAAGTTTTTTATTGCAACGACAAGTGTTTCTCCATAAGAGAAGTGCCTACGACAGGTTTCTCTCACGCGATCTAGAGAAGTGCCTACGCAGGTTTCTCCCACTCGCTCTAGAGAAGTGCCTACGATCTAGAGAAGTGCCAAATCAGATTGACCTTCCTCTTATTATATGGTCCTTGGCCAAGTGTTCGGGTTTCAACCAAATAAGTGTCTACGACAGGTTTCTCTCCCGCAATCTAGAGAAGTGCCTACGCCAGGTCCCTCTACAATGACAAACGTACGGATTTTGAAAACAAGAGAAGTGTCTATGCCAGGTATCCCTCTCACCATCATGAAGAGTACCTACGGCCACCCCTGTAGCAAAATCTATAGTTTCTGAAATAGTGAATTACTAATATTAGTTGTTACCATTAATTAAAAATATAAATAAAATTCGAACGATCTCGTCTCATTTCCTCTCTCTCTCTCTTCTGTAATTCGCCTGGATTCGGTCTAATTTTTATTACTAAAATTAATATAGTGTTATGTGATGTGAAATGTACAAAACGGGCTGCAACTTTCCGCAACTTTTTGAGAAATAATCAGTATCCAAACGAACGCTATTTCTAACTTGAAGTGAGGAAGATGATGCTTCTAATAATTTTTTGCTATGAAACAACATCATGGATAGAAGCAAGAGAGTTAAAATTGCTCTACAATGGCATGTAATGGAGAGGAATCGGTGGCTTTCGGTGGAATTTCGAGAAAAGCTTTACTGGCTATCAGGGAAAAGCAAAAAAGAAAATAGAAATCCCATGTGATGAGCTCATGTCTACAGCACTATTTCATACAAAGCTGGAAAGAGGAATGCAACCACAGATGAAATTTTGCCGAAAAATTTAAATCTGCCAATGACAAATGACTCATTAAATATACAGCAGAGGAATCTTTGGCTCTATATATTGATGGAGGTTACTTAAAAGCTTTTCATGGACTCGCAGATTGGCACTAAAAAGAGAAATGCAAATATATTTCCCACCTATGATATTCTACGGTCTGCGAAAAAACTGTGCTATACTAATGAGCTACAAGTAACTAAACATTCTGTCGGCTACAAGTAGCTGATCATTCTTTGCAATACTTGCTTGATAAAACAGTAGCCAGAATATCTTCTGCGTATTCCCATGATTTTCAAAATACAGACAGTAATAATACCCTTAAAAATATGTTGACATTTCCTAATGCGGTTGTGATGAAACTTATTGAAAAACTTTTGATAAAGGTGACGTTTGTATGACCGACCACTGACTTGGTACCATTACAAACAGTTCTTTGATCAGCGATACACTGAAAAGATATGAAACCTTCATCCAATAGTTATTGTCATTAAAATTTATTTGTCAAAAGGAAAAACAGACGTGATCCAAAATTCACGTATCCAAAATGCAGCCCACGAAAGTTGAAAGTTATGAAGTCCATTATCAGTTTCATACGACCATGATAGACGAGAAAATATTTAGTGATGTGTAAGAATCATTATCCCATAATTATGGTGAACGACCTAAAAATGATGAAAAATTTGCCGTGCAAAAAATTATTTATATGAATGTGGATTATCAACTTTGTTTCTTCAGATCCTTTCATTACCACTGCTTTGAAAACATTCTCTAAAGCTTTAACTGAAAACTCTGGATTTAGTGGTACTGAATTGGTCAACCAGTTTTATTTCGCTCATAGAGAGGAGTCTGGTAAAAATAGTGGTTTCAATATTCAAGTTGAAAAGGTCGAAACTATTGATGTCACCACCATTAAGGTGTTCGATCTCTTATAATAAAAATACTGGTCTGTGAAATATGCAGTTGGTGCTGCCAACAGAATCTTGAAGCTTGATCAAATTGTTATGGCCAAATGTGCTGGCGGACCCAAACCTCGCTGAGCTGGTGCTAGTAATGATGAAAGTTAAATTGGACATCATTTGGAATTTACGTAATAATAATAACATTTTTTTAAGGCTTCTTCTATTCACTATAGTTACAGTAGTTATGCATTGGGCTAGCCCAATAAATGGTTGTAATCATCAATAACTTCCTAACCCAACCAAAATATTCGACAGACCAAAATTTCAATTTTAGTCGACTCGAGGCAATAATGGAAACCCTTATTTAAACTACTAATACTTTTACTGGCTCAGTCACGAACATGATGCAGGAAATGATGAAAATGCAATCCATGTTTTTGCAAGCTGCACTAAACAAAACATGAATGGTATAAAAATATGTTTCTGGAACGCAAACGGCACACGTCACCATAAAAACGAACTCGAATACTTCTCCAAAAAAAACAATATTGATCTAATAAAGGGTCCGCCATCTAACGTTTTTTTTTTCAACTAGTGCTTATTTCGTGAGTGGTAACACTTAGTTCATGTCTGATTTGACAGTTAATTTGTTTTATCCTTCCGCTGAACGAATATGGTTGTGTATACGCTTGAACAACGCTGGGAAATATTGCGACATTACTTTGAAAATCATGGTAATGTTGCAGAATGTGTGCGAAAATTGCGTACGGATTTTGGAAGAAGAGAAGCACCGTCAGCTCCGTATGTCGTTATCTTGTGAAAAAAGTGAAAGAAACTGGCATCCTCATCGATAAACCAAAGCGTGAAAAGCCAAAAACAGTGCTTACACCCGAGAATATTGCTGCTGTGGCAGAAAGTGTGCGTGAAGCGCCATCAACATCAATTCACCGTCGTTCTCAAGAATTGAACATTTCGGAGGCATCATTGAGACGAATTTTGCATAAAGACCTTGGTATGACACCATACAAAGTCCAATTGGTTCAGGAGTTGAAGCCAACTGACCAACCAATGCGTTTTCGCTTCGCTAAGTGGGCCTGCGATCGACTTACAGAAGATGCCGATTTTGCCAAAAAAAAATCATCTTTTCAGATGAAGCTCATTTTGATTTTGGCGGGTATGTAAACAAGCAAAATCTTCGCATTTGTCGCACAGAAAACCCGCACGCATACATTGAAAAGCCGATACACCCAAAACGAGTCACTGTTTGGTGCGGATTTTGGTCCAGAGGCATAATTGGACCATTTTTCTTTGAAAATGAGCAAGGAGTGGCCGTTACAGTCAATCGCGATCGTTATTGGGCCATATTGAACGAATTTTTGTTCACAAAAATTGAAGAGGAGGATATTGGCAACATTTGGTTTCAACAGTACGGTGCTACGTGCCACACAGCCGAAGCTACACTCGATGTTTTGCGCCCTGTTTTTGAAGATCGCATTATCAGCCGCAGAGCTGATGTCGTTTGGCCACCTCGGAGCTGCGATTTGACACCGTTGGACTATTATTTGTGAGGTGCCCTAAAAGATAAGTGTTTCGCCAACAAGCCAGAGACAATTGACGCTTTAAAGGAAAATATTCGTGAAGCCATTGGTGAAATACAGCTGCAGACAATCGATAATGTGCTTAAAAATTGGACCGATCGTGTAGGATACTGCATGGCCAGCCGATGCAGCCATTTGAATGAGATTATTTTCCATTATTAACGGGAAGTATTGTGCTTTGAAATAAAAAAATAAATTTGAAATAATATTCAGTAGTTTTTTTTTATAGCATTTTCAAAAAAAAAAAAAAAAAGTTATTTGGCGGACCCTTTACTTGTTTCTGAGACTCGTTTAACAACTCGTAGTTTTTTCTCAATACGATACACAATGTACTATACTAAAGTCCCCAGAGACAGAGCATGTGGAGGCACAGCTATTCTCATCAAATCTCGACTTAAACACGTCTTAATACCTAAGCTGCGAGAAAATACCTTCAGGCACCGACTGTTTGCCTCGAAGAATTTCATTCAAACTTAGTGATCTCATCAATTTACTCACCTCCGAGATTCACAATAACAGAGGAAAAATACACACAATTCTTTAAATCTTTGGACTCACGATTTCTAGCAGCTGGCGGCTATACTGTCAAGCATACATTCTGGGGTTAATGGCTAATTATCCCTAAGGGCCGTATTTTGTTTAATACAATCTCCAAAATGAGTATGGATGGGATCTCAAGCGGAGAATCCACTTACTGGCCTTCACACAGGCAGAAAATACCAGACCTAATAGACGTCGGAGTTACAAAGTCTATAGCTAGACACTTGGTGCAGATCGAACCGTCATTGGAACTCTCCTCTGATCACACACTCACGATTGTTACTCTTTTAATCCCTAAAAAAATTTTACAACTCACTGATGATTTGGCGCTAACAAGTAAAACGAAAAATTGGTTGAAGTATAGAAAGTTTATCAGTACCCATTGTTCATGCTGCTAAAAACATCAGGAGATAGATATTGATCTCTCGATTACAAATTTTGAATTAAATATCAAACTCGCTGCGCTAAGTTGCTACTAAGCCACCACGACACAAGAAACATTGTAATATTTTAAATGTTGAACAACTTTTAAATGAAAAAAGAAGAGCTCGAAGAGAGTGGCAACAGCACAGATCCCCACAACTTAAAGTGCGATTAGAAGAATGTATTAGAAAACTACGAAACCTACTGGAAAATCAGAGAATGGTAGCACTAAATAATTTCATTAGAGAACTAGATAATACACCATGTACTGACTTCTCATTATGGCGTGCTACATAAGGTCTTAAAAGACGCATGATGATCAAGCCTCCATTGCGAAACTCAAATGGAGACAGTGCAAGAACTAACCCTGAAAGAGTTGAACTGTCCGCAAAACACCTGAGAAATTTTTTCAATCATATCAAGCCCTATAGTGGAGTTGCCCTCAACAATACCACAACAAGGAGAAAATGCACCACTCAGGTTTGAGATGCGAGATGTCAAAAAGGCAATAACTGATTTAAGCCCAAATAAAGCACCAGGGATCGTTAAAATCAGTAATAAGATGCTTATAAAACTACCCAGTATAGCTTTAAGAATAATTCTCTATATTTTCAATGATATCCTGCGCCTCGAATATTGTCGCCCAGAAAGGAAAGTTTCACTCGTAACAATGATACCCAAGCCAGGCAAAGATAACACGAAAGTCGAGTCATATAGACCAATCAGTCTCTTATCAAATATGTCAAAACTTCGAAAGACTGCTAATGAATAAATTAACACTAGCTATAAATCAGAATAACATTATACCAGATTATCAGTTTGGCTTTAAGAAGAAACACAGCATCACTAAGCAAGTCCAGGCTAGTAACTGTTATTAGAAAGGACTTTGAGGAAAACAGATATTGCTCTGCTCGACAAAGTCTGCCATAAGGGCTTGATCTATAAAATTTAACACATGTTACCACACTCACAAGCATCCAGAAAGCTATATATCATGTCGCAAGTTCACAGATAAAGAGAACAACTAAAGAAGTCCACCACAAGATATAGAAGCCGGAGTCCCACAGGGAAGTATTCTGGGTCCATTATTATATTTACTCTACACATCTGATGATACGGCAATCTTAAGTGTACATGAGAACCCATCAATAGCATCTATATTTCTGCAGACCCACATTTTCCAAATAGAAGATTGGCTGGAGAGTTAGAAAATCAAAGTCAATGAACAGAAATGCATTCATATCACTTTAACCTTAAGAAGGGAAACGTTTCCGCCTCACTTCGAAAATTCATATAGACGCAAAACTATTAAAAACTCTGCAACTTACATGGCTTATTGGCAGAAACTCAAAACTTAGCTTAGATTGTAAATTACTACTTTACAACTGTATTATAAAAACCCATATGGTACTATGGTAAACATATATGGGGTACTGCCACTCCGTTTAATGTTGAAAAATTTCAAAGAAGACAAAATAGGCTATTGCGAATAATTACAAGTGCACCCTGGTATATCAGAAACTCTGAAATACATAAGGACTTAAATGTTCCCTTAGTCAAAGATGAAGTTATGAGACACAGTGTCAACTATTTGGATCAACTTGAATCTCATCCTAACAGGCTTGCCCGCAATCTACTCAACAACCGTGGCCACCTACGCCTTAGAAGGTTGGACACTACCGATTTGATATGCTGAGGTGACTGAAGGATGACCCTGAAAAAAATATTTGTTTATATACATCAATGAGCAATTAAATTTTTTACTGCCTGGACTTTATAATCAGAATTAGTTTTAAGATTTGAATAATTATTGATTTTATGTTTATGACCATATACCAATGTTGTAGAGATTTTGTGTTTTGTTGAATCCTCAGGAACAAACAAAACAAACGAAAATCGATGAACACAAAGAAAGACATCGACAACATTAACTCAGTTTGTTCTTTGATATTGTAGTATTCAATACCTGCCCTTCTCTTTAATAATTTTTGCAATTTTTTAATTTTATTTTAAATTTCTAAATCTTGACAACAAACTTATTTTGGATAATTAAATTCTTGACAATAGTTTAAAATGCTTTGATAACACACAATAAAAAAATTTTTTACAGTAAGTTGTGCAGTAAAGTTGTGCAAAAAATTATATAAAAAAAAGGGAAAAAATTCTTCTTACAGTCAATAAATGTTGCCAAAAAGCGACAAAACGTTGGGTAAATCATAAAAACACGAAATTTAATAATTATTGTTAGTTCACATACAAATAAGTGAAGATCCAATAAATAAAATAACGTGAAAAAAATCAATAACTTCGTACGGTTATTTCGAAAATATTATTTAGTAAGCACAACAACTTAGGACCATCAAAATTCGGTTAGCAACAAATTCAATTCCACAATGATCTGTTTTCCAAAATTCAAAATAGACAGAAACTGACAGCAAGCGCTTTGTATCTCAAAAATAGTTTTGAGAAATTAAAAAAAAAATTATTTTCAAATGTAACTAGTTACACGCGGGCTTACGTCAAATAATAAACATATTAAAATGAGTTCATATATTATAATCCTAACCCTAACAATATAAGTAAATTTATTACTACACACAGAGAAAGATAAGTTGTTGAACCGAATTTTGTATTTCCATGTATATACTCTATATATATATTTCCTTTATTTATAAAATTTACATAGTCACAAAAATTGGAAATTAATTAAAGGTTCCCGAAGAAAAAAGAGCATCAATAAATTTTCTCCAATTTACTCGATCATTAGCTAGGATATTTGCTTTGTTCCAAGTCAGATTACGAGATTTGCATTCATTTTTCATCATTCTTATCCATGTGCTTCGGGGCCTACCAGGATTTTTATGACTCTGGGGATTCCAGTCCAGTGCAAGTCTTGCGATTTCATCAGGTGGCCTTCTCAGGATGTGACCTGTCCACGTCCATTTGCGCGAGCAGATTTCCGATTCAATTAGTTTGCAGTTAGCCATCAAGAGCAGTTGTTCATTGGTTACCCAGTTCGGCCAGAAAATTCGCAGAATTTGTTTCAGGCACTTATTGCAGAATGATTGTACTGTACACCCTTGCTACTCAGAGCATTCCAGAGTGCCAGTCTGGATACCGTGTCGAAAGCACGTTCGAAATCTACAAATAATAGATATAGGCTGCTATTGTATTCGATCGATTGCTCGATGACAATGCGTGTTGTATTAATATGAACAACAAATGATCTTCCCGGCCTAAAACCGGCTTGTTCTTTCCGCAGGATGGTGTCTACAACTGTTGACATTCGGTGCAGAATCTCGTTGCGGACTTGGTTTTGCCTTGACGGTTTGGAGAGAGTCCGTACATTCCAGATTCGTCATCGTGTGGGGGGGGGGGGGGGGGTAGTTGTTTCATTTTCATTTGATGATGTTTCAGTAATATAGATTTTTTACAAGATTGGGTTATTAGCCCTATGCTCAACCTGCTTAGGTGATGGCAAGGGACCATAGTGAGGCCTATGTTTCAGAGGTCAGGTTTTCGTACAGTTCCTACTTCCCAAGATGGCCAGTATGCTGTAGGCATTTGGGGTTGGTCGGCTTCTCTTCCTCATTTATCCGGGCTTGGGAACAGTTAGAGATATAGGATATAACTAGGTGGAGTTATATTTCCGTGTACCATCACATTACTCTGTTGTGATTAATGAATTTTAGAATAGTTACATATTACCGTTGAATGGTGAAGGCAATTGATTTTATATATAAGGGTGATCCATTTCGAGGTTCCCTACTTTTTTAAAGAAAAAAACACAGAAAGTTAAAATTTAATGGGGAATGTTTATTATCATTCGAAAGAACATTCTTTGCCATTTATTTTTTGAAGATGTCTATCAAATGTTGGCCGCGGCTACGTCTCAGATGGTACATCCGTTGAGTCCAATTTTCGATGACTCGTTCGAGCATTTCGACTGGTAACTGGCGAATGACACGCGAATTATAGATAAAATAAAATACACAAAGAAAATTGTGATATATCTATCTTTATTTAAATGAATCTTAAGACTGAGGCTTAAAAATATTTAAAATACAATTAGGGCTAAGCAACGCAGACAAAAATGCTTACGTTGCTGTCTGGCAAAGTGTGGGAATAAAACAGAAATATAATACAAAAAATGTTGCGATACAAAAATGCAATAAGATTCTAAATGGTCACTACACTTTGCCAGCCGTTACAATTAGTTGTGGAGGGGATACGTAACTTCTCCCCCTTTTGAATGAAGACTCTCCTGAGTCTTCTATATTTTTATTATTATTCATTTGATTCGGTTTTTATTTTTAATTGTTTTATTAACAATTTCCTTTTTTTTTTCATTTCTTAAATTATATATTCTAAAGACAATAATCTTTTTTCTTTTTTTTTTTTTGTGATATATGATTAATAAAAAAAAATATTTTATTTTGAGTATTTGGCGATTATTTCACTTATCTGGGGCGAAGGGTTCAAAACTTCTCTTTCCCTAATTTGCAAGTTTTCCTGGACTCTTTCTTGTCTAATATTTACTTTTACATTATTTTTCTTAGTTAGACAATATAAAATGAGGAACAGAGCAAAAATTACAGATACAAGTGTCAAACTTATCCCATACGACACATTTCTGTGGAATTTTAGTTCTTTTATTTCCTTAATATTTTCAAAATGTTCAGTGGCAATGTTTTTGAATTTAAAATCTATATTTGTTACATCTAATTTGTTGTTGTTTGGATAAAAATATTTTTCCTTGTACAGAACTTTTTTATTTGAAAAACTTTCGTTAAGCATAGAAATATTACAATTGTTGAAAATAATCAAAAAATTGCCTGTAAGATTAAATTTTCTATCGTCACAATCTTGATCGACTTTTACATAATTAGAGTTTTTAACAATAAGGGTTTCTTCGTCTATATTAACTATTTCCGTTTCATTGTTATATATAAATTTACAATTATTAAAAAAAATACAATTTTTGCTTTTCTTCAAGGTTCTTATTGCTACGTTATCTTTGTAAATTAAATTCTGGCCGTTAATATCTACTATATATTGGTCTTCTGAATCTATTTCTAGGCTATTTTTATTGGGGATTCTAGTAATTAGTTTTAGTTCAGTTCTTATAAAAGTTTTTGGGATTTGTATTGCTACAATGATAGCCTGGTCACTAAATGTCATAATTCCTACCTTTAACATTTTTAACTTATAAAAATCTATTTCAAAGTCATTTATTTCCTGCGGAGAAAATATACTGGGATGAATTATGTTATTTTTTGCTGACACAATGTTATCCTGGATCTGATCTAATTTGTGTTCCAAATTCTTAAGCTTTGCTAATTGATCCAGAAAGAAAAATCTTGAAATATACTCATTGTTGTCCATTTTAATTTTTCCGAAATAGTTTAATATTTTTTTCCTGTCGTCTTCTAACGCGGATTTTAAATACCCCAGAGATTTATTAAAAGAATCATTAACGATTATTTGTTTATTTAATGTTTCTATAGCCTTATGGGAATTCTGATCAGTGACTGACAAATGGTCATATATTTCCCGTCTATCCTCATCATCCATAGTTCCAAACACCCATTTATATACCCTTCCTCCAAAATTGAACAATCCTCTCCTTTTCCTATTGTCTTTTGGTATTATAGTTTTTATTTTTGATTTCAAAAGTTGTACCTCATTTTCAAGTACATTTCGGTTATTTATATCTAAAGTTTCTATATTTTTCTCTATAGTATCTAGTATGTTTCTCACCTCACCAATATCTATAACGTGGACTATTGTTATAGTTTCGTTTACGATGTCGACTTCTCGCATCTTTATTTCGACAAATCCATTTTCCTCGGAAATCTTATTAACTTGCAGAGTTGCTCGACTCAGCTGCGTCAGGGACATTAGCAGTAGTGTTATTATGAGAATCTGAAAATTTCGAAGGTCTTTTAATATTAGAAACATGAACATTTTCCAATTTTTGTTTCCTAAACTTAGGTTGTTCCTTGTGCCTTACGTTTCTGTAATTCTTTATGTAACCTTCTTTCCTATTTTCTACGTAGTTTTCTCTAGATTCATTTCTTCTTTGAATCATTTTGCATTTTGCATTTTCTAATCTTTCCTTTATAATGCTATGATTGATCAATTTATTCTGCACATCTAAGGGACTACATTTTATCGTGCTATGATAGTTACTATTGTACAGTTTTATCGCCTTATTAATTTGGGTATTTATCGGAAGTTTTTCCTCTAAATTAAAGACTCTGATTTTCTCTGTGATCGTACTATTGAATCTTTCAATATCCGAATTACCGGTATGGCTATTCGGTTTTGTAAAATGATATTGAATTCCCTCCTGATCAAGGAAATTCATTACATTTGCGTTATTGAATTCATTGTCTAGTACAAATTTAGTAACATTGCCCTTAATGGCCAAAAATGCCCGAATCTTCCCAACTAGGGTTTGACTATTTCTGTCGTGCAAATAAAATGAAACTACATGTTTTGAAAATTTGTCAATGAAAATTATGAATGAATGTTTACTGTTGACATAAGTATCAACATGAATTATTTCATTCGTTGTGGAAGGGGTTTCAGTTAATCTGAATTTATTTTTAATTGGGTTTCTGTCGTATTTTGCTGATGAGCAAATATGACAGTTGTTTATTATCTTGTGAATTGATAATTTTAGATGCGGGTTGTATACTTTATGTTTGATATTTTCGTATGTAGCTATAATACCAGAATGTCCGCTCTCATACTTATGGAATAATGCTATTTGCCTATTCAGCTCATTGTCATCGTCTATATCTTTAGCAAAGTAGGAACACTTAACAAATTTAAATTTTTCTTTATCGGGAAATTCTTCAATCAATTGCAACTGAACCTTATAATATTCATGATCAGTCACCTCCGAATATATTCCTATTTTTCCTTTAATGATTTCTCTCCTTAGAATATTAGACACGTTCTCGTTTTCAATGTCGTTTCTATCTATATAAATTCGTTTATTACCAAAAACTGTTATCGTGTCCGTTTCCTTATTCTCCACTACAATAATTTGAATTTTAAAACGATTGACTACAGTATCCAAAATTGGAATACCATCATTAAAGTCTTCCTCTTGAGAGTGTATCGTTTGAACATCCATAGAATCTCCGTCATTACTTGTGTCTCCATTATGTATAAAATCTTCATTAAATATTTCTGCTAAATTTATCTCATTTGTCTCCGCATTAATTCTACTTAGAAAGTCTGCAATATAGTTACACTTTCCTTTTATATATTCTATTTTAAAATTATATTCGCCTAATTCAATAAGGTATCTCTGTAGCCTTGGGCTTATATCCCTGCCCGAATATTTGCTCATAAGCCACTTCAGGGGTTGGTGATCGCTTTCCAAGTCAAATTCTTGTCCGTATATATATGGCCTAAAGTATTTAACACCCCAAACCATTGCCAACAATTCCTTTTCAATTGTTGCATAGTTTGTTTCGTGTTTGTTAAGCGTTCGCGAAGCATATGCAACTGGGTGACCATCTTGAGTTAAGACAGCTCCAATTGCATTATTGCCTGCATCGGTGACAATTCTGAAACGCTTAGAAAAATTTGGATATCTTAATACGGGAGAATTTGTTATGAGCTCCTTAAGTTTTTCGAAGGCTACTATGTAGTTAGGGTCATTTTTATTTACCTTTCCGTTCTTCTTTAGATACCTAATCATTGGATATGCTATTTTAGCGTAATTATGGATGAATTTTCGATAAAATCCGGTCATTCCTAAAAATGACTTAATTTGCTTTTCGGTATCTGGAAGCTTAAGCTTCTGTATTATAGAGATTTTGTTAGGATCTGGTTTTACACCACAAGTTGTTAGTACATGACCCAGAAATTGCGTTTCCTTTTTGAGGAAATCACATTTATTTATTTGTATCTTTAGTTTGGCATTTCTCAAGGTTCTAAGTATATCCTTGATGTTATTAATATGTTCCATTAAGGATGAACTAAATATTAGTATGTCGTCCATATAAACAACACATGTCTTATTTATAAAATTTCTAAGTAGCGAATTCATCAATCTCTGAAAGGTTGATGGTGCATTTTTGAGGCCAAAGGGCATTCGTATAAACTCATAGTGCCCAAAAGGAGTAGAAAAGGCCGTTTTTTTTCTATCCTCTTCCCTAAGAAGTATCTGATGGAAACCCTTAGCTAGGTCTATGGTCGAAAAATATTGTGCTTTACCCAGCCTATCTAATAGTCCATTTAAGTTAGGTATAGGATATTTGTCCTCTATCGTATGCTCATTCAGTTTTCGATAGTCAATTACTATTCTCCATTGTTTCTCCCCAGAATTATCGTTCTTTTTGGGAACAATCCACAAAGGGCTATTATAAGCAGAATTGCTCTCACGGATAATATTTTGTTTCAACATTTCATTTATTTGCTTTTCTATTTCACCTTCATGGATTTGAGGGTACCGATATATTTTCGAATATAAGGGTTTGTCAGTGTTAGTAATTATTTGATGTTCTATTTCAGTTGTAGCTGAAAGATTATCTCCCTCGAAATAAAATAGATCTTTAAATTCAGTAAGAAGATTTGTTATCGTTCCAGTCTCTTCTTCATTCAAATGGCTAAAATCAAGCTTGTTTAAAACATTTTCTTTCAAAATTGGTTCGAGTAAACCTATGTTCTCTATATGAAAAGGGTAGTGCATCTCTTCGAAAAGGAATTTATCACCCAAAATTTCCACATAACCATGTTCGTTATTTATTCTCGCCTTAAGGGGTATCAAAAAATCTTGTCCGATTATAGCATCATATTTATCATTCTGAAAGTCAATTACTTTCCAACTAAGCGTTCCGCTACAATTAAAGTCTTTTGGGAAAGGTGTTACTATTTGAAAATGTATTTCATCAATTCCGTTTATCGTTCGATATTTAATAGGTTTTTTAAGTTTTTGTTCCGGGTAATTTTCAACTAATTTATTCCGCTTAACAATGCTCGTTGTTGAGCCAGTATCTATAAGGCATTTAATTCTTTGCCTACCTATAGTAATTATTATTATGGGCAGTTTAGATTTGGAGGCATTGTCAAAAAATTTACCTCGTTTTCCTCGACATTACTAATGTCCATCATGGTGCCGTTATTGTAATCGTTTGTAACGTGCCCTACACTTTCTCCGCGATCAACGCTCATGTGTGAAGTACGAGTCCTATTTGAACTTGTCCCTTGTCGATTATTATTGTTGTAATAACTTCCGCTGTTGTTGCCATTATTGCGGTTATAGTTATTATTGTACCGGTTATTATTACTGTTATTATTATTATTGTTCTTGTTATTACTAGTATTATTATTATCATAACTATTATTATTATTATAATTATTATTGTTCTTATTATTATTATTGCTGTTATTTTTATTATTATTATAATTTTTATTGCTATTGTAATTATTATTACCACTATTATTATTGTTCTTATTATTACTATTGTAATTATTATTGTTACCGCTATTATTATTGTTCTCTGGTCTCCGTTTATATTGCAAATTAACTCTATGGTCAAAAGCTATGGCCCTAGTATCATGTAATAATTTTAATTTCGTATATTTGGCAATTATATCGGTCATTGTTTCATGTTCACCTATATGTGCCCTTATTGGTCCATCTATTTTTTCCAACAATATGTCCACCAAATCCCTATCAACGTTTTCTGGTCTATATATGCCAGGTTTAAATGGATCAGCTAAATAAATATCATTTACCTCGTATTTACATCTCTCAAAATAACTAAATAATTCGCTTAAATTTCTTACTTTTATAGTCCTGCAAGAATTGAAGACCTCCGCATAAGTCCTTTTCGGGCTGAACTCCTGTAGAATTTTGGCTTTCATCTCCTCCCAGGTAGCATTGATTTGTAACTCCCTCACTCTTCGGCCAGCGTTCCCAAGAACCTTTTCGTTTGCAACAATTTTAACGCAAAACTTAATAAGATCGTGGTTATTTCCACAAAGAGTGAGGTTTGTCTCCACGGCATTTATAAATGATCTGCAATTGTGGTTCTCCTCAAGTGGCTTAAGACGCCGAAATTGTTCGATGACGTCCTTGGCCGACATATTAAATAAAAATTGTTGATGCTGCTGTTGTACCTGTTGTAGTTGCTGTTGTTGTTGATCATATTGTAGCTGCTGTTGTTGTTGAGCTTGTTGTACTTGCTGTTGTTGTTGATCCTGTTGTAGTTGCTGTTGTAAATTGATTTGTTGTTGTTGTTCCAGCTGTTGCTGTTGTTGATTTATTTTCAACTCCTGTTGTTTTAGAACCATTTCAAGTTCTACTATTCTTTGCTGCAAATGTTCTGCCATGTTTTTTTCGTTTAGTTTGCGATGTGAGTCGAAAGTATTATTTCGTTTGTTGTTCATAAAAATTTGGTCTCTTATCGTTGTTGTTTATTAATTTTTTACTTTTCAATTTTGGTTTTTGGTTTTTTTTTTTTGTTTAATATATTTTTTATTTTACAATTTTCTGGTTTTTAATGTTATTTAATTCATTAATTTCTTTTTATTTATTTTTTGTTTTTAATCTTAATGGTACTTATTTAATTGTTTTTTTTTTTGGTTCTTTTCACTTATTCTTTGGAATAAGTTACTTACGACTGCGCCAATTATAGATAAAATAAAATACACAAAGAAAATTGTGATATATCTATCTTTATTTAAATGAATCTTAAGACTGAGGCATAAAAATATTTAAAATACAATTAGGGCTAAGCAACGCAGACAAAAATGCTTACGTTGCTGTCTGGCAAAGTGTGGGAATAAAACAGAAATATAATACAAAAAATGTTGCGATACAAAAATGCAATAAGATTCTAAATGGTCACTACACTTTGCCAGCCGTTACAATTAGTTGTGGAGGGGATACGTAACTCGCGTGATGTTTTGCTCCAAGGCCTGAATCGAAGCGGGATTGTCCGCATAAACTTTAGACTTCACATATCCCCACAGGAAAAAGTCTAACGGTGTGATATCACACGATCTTGGTGGCCAATCGACGGGCCCAAAACGTGAAATTATCTGCTCACCGAAGTGTTCTCTCAATAAATCCATTGATTGATGCGCTGTGTGGGAAGTGGCGCCGTTTAGTTGGAACCAAATGTTGCCGAGATCACGAGCTTCAATTTCAGGCATCATACGTCAGTCGGAGTTGCTGCGAATTGCGCCGAATCGACTCTCCACGGTTTTCGTGTACACTCTCAACTATGGCCGCTATATATTCTTCACTGTGTGCTGGACGTAGCCTATTCGGTCGAATATTATCCAATAATGAATGCTGGGTCTCAAGATGGGTGATGGTGTTGCGAATTGCGAATAGTACGCTCAGCAGCCCGATTATGTTGACCATAAGTTGAGCGAAGTGACGAAACTCATTCTTCACAGAACGTGTATTTTCGTAATAAAGTTGAACGATTTGTAAACGTTGTTCAGGCGTAAGTTTTTCCATGATGAAATGCCAAACAATACTAAACAAAAATAACATGACAGCATGACACGACTCACATGTGATCTGTCAAAAAAAGGCTATTGAAAAAAGTATCTTTACTTGGATCACCCGGTATATTCGATTGTAAAAATTGTAATATTTACTTGATACAATAGTATTAGTATACCACTTGCATCCGATCGACAATGGAATATAACTCCCACTTATGGGCAGCAGCTTCAAAGTCTATTTTGGAGCTAATGGACCATGTTCAAAGGAGGGCGTTGATAGATACTCATTAATGACCATAGGGTATCCAACTCTATTGACTCGTTGGCACATCATCGAAATGTGGGTTGTGTAACACTGTTCTACAGAAACTACCTGGGAAATGTTCTTCTGAGATAAACGAACTCATTCCAAGTGCAAATGGATCACATCCATTTGCAGTCTACTGTCCCGTTGACCGCACAACGCATTACAGAGAAAGTTCGTTTATCAGGCGAACTAGCCGTATGTGGAATAAACTCCTCCCACAACTCTTTCTTGACAATTACAATCTAATAAAATTTAAGTCATATATCCACAAACACTATTCCCTCTTTCCTTCTTCACATAACCTATTTTCCTGATTGTATTTTTAGGGGTCATCCCCTGAGTTAATAAAAAAAATATATACATATATAGAAAAAAATATTTTTTATTAATATTTATTTATTTTTAAAAAATTCAATTATTTTAAATTAACTTACATGAAAGATAATTGGTACAACAAAGGGTTTTTTAAGGTCATAGTTGGTATTATTAACATCAACACAAACTCATTGCATCATGGCCACAACAACAAAAATAAAACAATGAAAAGTAATCACATATATAATTATAACTTACACAATCGTATAATCATATCGACCTCGAGCCATGTTTTACAGAAAATAACTGAAACCAAGTTTCTCATTTTCTTGTTTTAATTGCACTTAGGATTGTTTGATACCTTGCAGGGTAAATTCTTCCTCATTTACTGGAGAACTAACAGATATACATATGAAATAACGAATTTTTTCCAATTCATCGCATGGCGTGCTAACTGAGAGTAGGACAAATCTTGAATAAATCTTGGGGAGTTATGTTAATTGTGCAACATGAAAATATTTATGAAGCAGATTTTTGTTGAAAATTAAACTATTGTCATATACATTTGATCATCTGTGAAACTAATAAAAATTTTATATTATGTTAAAACAAGTTAAAAATTATATTCGATCTAAACATACCATACGATACCACATACCCTGAGTTCCGAGAAAGAGTCTTAGATCCAACTATACTGCAGTCATAATTGGATAAAGAAATTTGTGACCTGTAGATATGAAAAAATTTTATCTGATGTTATTTTTATATGGGGTCTAGGTTAATAATATGGATTAAGCTTTACCATATTTTTTAAAGTCAGATACTTCTCTCAATAATATACACAAACAAAATTTTTCACATAGGGGTTAGTTGAAGGGGCTAGGCCTGAACATCCACCAATTTTCACTCATTTCAACAGAGGCCGATATTTATATCTGCGAGCTGTAGTTTGGTAACGATATTTGCATGGGCACACGAACAGATAAACAGTCGGACATCGCTAAATCAACTCAAAAATCAACTTAATTCTTAATTTTTAATTTTTAATTTTTAATTTTTAATTTTTAATTTTTAATTTTTAATTTTTAATTTTTAATTTTTAATTTTTAATTTTTAATTTTTAATTTTTAATTTTTAATTTTTAATTTTTAATTTTTAATTTTTAATTTTTAATTTTTAATTTTTAATTTTTAATTTTTAATTTTTAATTTTTAATTTTTAATTTTTAATTTTTAATTTTTAATTTTTAATTTTTAATTTTTAATTTTTAATTTTTAATTTTTAATTTTTAATTTTTAATTTTTAATTTTTAATTTTTAATTTTTAATTTTTAATTTTTAATTTTTAATTTTTAATTTTTAATTTTTAATTTTAATTTTTCATTTTTAATTTTTAATTTTTAATTTTTAATTTTTAATTTTTAATTTTTAATTTTTAATTTTTAATTTTTAATTTTTAATTTTTAATTTTTAATTTTTAATTTTTAATTTTTAATTTTTAATTTTTAATTTTTAATTTTTAATTTTTAATTTTTAATTTTTAATTTTTAATTTTTAATTTTTAATTTTTAATTTTTAATTTTTAATTTTTAATTTTTAATTTTTAATTTTTAATTTTTAATTTTTAATTTTTAATTTTTAATTTTTAATTTTTAATTTTTAATTTTTAATTTTTAATTTTTAATTTTTAATTTTTAATTTTTAATTTTTAATTTTTAATTTTTAATTTTTAATTTTAATTTTTAATTTTTATTTTTTATTTTTTATTTTTAATTTTTAATTTTTAATTTTTAATTTTTAATTTTTAATTTTTAATTTTTAATTTTTAATTTTTAATTTTTAATTTTTAATTTTTATTTTTAATTTTTAATTTTTAATTTTTAATTTTTAATTTTTAATTTTTAATTTTTAATTTTTAATTTTTAATTTTTAATTTTTAATTTTTAATTTTTAATTTTTAATTTTTAATTTTTAATTTTTAATTTTTTAATTTTTATTTTTTATTTTTTATATTGTGTATTTTTAATTTTTAATTTTAATTTTTAATTTTTAATTTTTAATTTTTAATTTTTAATTTTTAATTTTTAATTTTAATTTTTAATTTTTAATTTTTAATTTTAATTTTTAATTTTTAATTTTTAATTTTTAATTTTTAATTTTTAATTTTTAATTTTAATTTTTAATTTTTAATTTTTAATTTTTAATTTCTAATTTCTAATTTCTAATTTCTAATTTTTAATTTTTAATTTTTAATTTTAATTTTTAATTTTTAATTTTTAATTTTTAATTTTTAATTTTTAATTTTTAATTTTTAATTTTTAATTTTTAATTTTAATTTTTAATTTTTAATTTTTAATTTTAAATTTTTAATTTTTAATTTTTAATTTTTAATTTTTAATTTTTAATTTTTAATTTTTATTTTTAATTTTTAATTTTTAATTTTTAATTTTTAATTTTTAATTTTTAATTTTTAATTTTTAATTTTTAATTTTTAATTTTTAATTTTTAATTTTTAATTTTTAATTTTTAATTTTTAATTTTTAATTTTTAATTTTCCATTTTTCCATTTTGCATTTTACATTTTACATTTTACATTTTGCATTTACATTTTACATTTTACATTTAGCATTTTACATTTTACATTTTACATTTTACATTTTACATTTAACATTTACATGTGACATTTTACATTTTACATTTTACATTTTACATTTTACATTTTACATTTTACATTTTACATTTTACATTTTACATTTTACATTTTACATTTTACATTTTACATTTTACATTTTTACATTTTACATTTTACATTTTACATTTTACATTTTACATTTTACATTTTACATTTTACATTTTACATTTTACATTTTACATTTTACATTTTACATTTTACATTTTACATTTTACATTTTACATTTTACATTTTACATTTTACATTTTACATTTTACATTTTACATTTTACATTTTACATTTTACATTTTACATTTTACATTTACATTTTACATTTTACATTTTACATTTTACATTTTACATTTTACATTTTACATTTTACATTTTACATTTTACATTTTACATTTTACATTTTACATTTTACATTTTACATTTTACATTTTATCATTTTACATTTTACATTTTACATTTTACATTTTACATTTTACATTTTACATTTTACATTTTACATTTTACATTTTACATTTTACATTTTACATTTTACATTTTACATTTTACATTTTACATTTTACATTTTACATTTTACATTTTACATTTTACATTTTACATTTTACATTTTACATTTTACATTTTACATTTTACATTTTACATTTTACATTTTACATTTTACATTTTACATTTTACATTTTACATTTTACATTTTACATTTTACATTTTACATTTTACATTTTACATTTTACATTTTACATTTTACATTTTACATTTTACATTTTACATTTTACATTTTACATTTTACATTTTACATTTTACATTTTACATTTTACATTTTACATTTTACATTTTACATTTTACATTTTACATTTTACATTTTACATTTTACATTTTACATTTTACATTTTACATTTTACATTTTACATTTTACATTTTACATTTTACATTTTACATTTTACATTTTACATTTTACATTTTACATTTTACATTTTACATTTTACATTTTACATTTTACATTTTACATTTTACATTTTACATTTTACATTTTACATTTTACATTTTACATTTTACATTTTACATTTTACATTTTACATTTTACATTTTACATTTACATTTTACATTTTACATTTATATTTTACATTTTACATTTTACATTTTACATTTTACATTTTACATTTTACATTTTACATTTTACATTTTACATTTTACATTTTACATTTTACATTTTACATTTTACATTTTACATTTTACATTTTACATTTTACATTTTACATTTTACATTTTACATTTTACATTTTACATTTTACATTTTACATTTTACATTTTACATTTTACATTTTACATTTTACATTTACATTTTGCATTGTACATTTTAAATTTTACATTTTACATTTAACATTTTACATTTTACATTTTACATTTTACATTTTACATTTTACATTTTACATTTTACATTTTACATTTTACATTTTACATTTTACATTTTACATTTTACATTTTACATTTTACATTTTACATTTTACATTTTACATTTTACATTTACATTTTAAATTTTACATTTTACATTTTAAATTTTACATTTTACATTTTACATTTTACATTTTACATTTTACATTTTACATTTTACATTTTACATTTTACATTTTACATTTTACATTTTACATTTTACATTTTACATTTTACATTTTACATTTTACATTTTACATTTTACATTTTACATTTTACATTTTACATTTTACATTTTACATTTTACATTTTACATTTTACATTTTACATTTTACATTTTACATTTTACATTTTACATTTTACATTTACATTTTACATTTTACATTTTACATTTTACATTTTACATTTTACATTTTACATTTTACATTTTACATTTTACATTTTACATTTTACATTTTACATTTTACATTTTACATTTTACATTTTACATTTTACATTTTACATTTACATTTACATTTTACATTTTACATTTTACATTTTACATTTTACATTTTCATTTTCATTTTCATTTTCATTTTTCATTTTTCATTTTTTATATTTCATTTTTCATTCTTCAATTTTCATTTTTCATTTTTCATTCTTCATTTTCAATTTTCAATTTTCAATTTTCAATTTTCAATTTTCCTTTTTAATTTTCCATTTTTCATTTTCCATATTCCGTTTTCCATTTTTCATTTTCCATTTTTCATTTTTAATTTTCCATTTTTCATTTTCCATATTCCATTTTCTTTTTTAGTTTTTAATATTTAATTTTTATTTTTAATTTCTAGTAATTTTAATTGGTTAGGCTATTGTGACACATGCAGTATTAATATACACACAACTGTAATGACCTCAAAAATACGAAGAATTACAACATATACAACATATCATAAGAAAAACAACAAACACACTGAAACATTTTATTTTTCATGAGTTTTTTCAAAGTTTCATTTATAACTCGTGACCCCTTTGACCGATTTCGTCGATTTTAAATAACAACTACTTTGGAATGTTAGTAAACGATTTTATATAAAAACGAACGGTCTAGCTTAAATATTGATGGCGTGATCGTGATTTCCATAAACAGACGGACAGACGCTCATCGCTAAATTAACTTCCCTTCTTATAATGATCAAGAAAATATATGGTTTTGGGGTCTCCAGAATTATTTCGATGCGTTGCAAACGGAATGACAAACCTGTATATACCCTCTGCCATTGAGGTGTGGAGGGTATAGAAATAAAAGCTGCTCATACTACGAAAGGAAAAAATAATAATCCAAGTATATGATGGGCTTAAGTTATACTTCAGTTAGCACGAAATTACATGAAAATCCCCAGATTATGTTATTGGCTAACAAAAATTTGTAGCCAAACATATAACTGTACACTTTCGTTGATTTGTGTATGTTTGTGTATGTAGAGAAAATAACACAGTCAAACCTTAAACTTTTCTCACTTTTTTTTATACACATTTCCATCATAATCTCATATTATTGTAGGGTTTGCAAGGTCCAGATCTATATAACAAATTCTCGGAAAATAAACAACTAATAAATGCTAATGAATAACTAGAGCTGTATATAACAGATTACGTGTGATGATCCGGCCCGACCTGTTTTCAGTTTAAAAAGTTTTCATTTATCTATTTATAAAACCGCCATTTATGGCAATATTGAATTTTAAAATTGCCGTCACTGCCTTCCCAACATTCAAAAAATGCAAACTCTATATTAAATCGCTCTCAAGCTATTGAAGCTCTTACAGTTGAATCTTTTTACTTTTTTCTTCACAGTCAGTAAAAGTTGTTTGTTCGTATGCAGACTTAGTAAACGTTGCGAAAAATGAAATATCAAAGAAAAAGTCATACTTTAAGTTTAGTCGATTGAACGTGAAACACACTGAAACAGGATAGCAGGAAGTTTCAAGAAATACACATACACACTTGCAAAGTAAATTGATTTTTTTACAAGATGGGTCTTAAATAGTGGTTGCTGCCTGAATTAGGAAATGACTGGAAAATTAAAAACAACAAAGAAAACAAACTAATCTCAAGAACTCAAAAACAAATGTCAAAAATATTCTTTGCAAATTAAGAAATTTATCCAGGCGCCATAATGACTAATGAATTAAATATTGTATAAATTGTATGTATTTGTATTGTAGAAGTATGTAAGTATGAGCAATTCCACATCCAGTGTCTTTTTCAAACTATGTGTGTCTTAGATATTGAAGGAGAACTTCACTTGAATTCAAAATTCAATTTTGAATTCAAAAAACACTCACTTTTAAAAATATCGGGAAAAATTTTTGATTTTGAATGTTGTCAGTTTTTTTTTTAGCAAATAACTTCTAAAGTTTTAAATATTAAAAAAATAATAACAATAAATATATAAATATTCTTTTATTTATTTTCAGACCTTTACAAGTTTTTATTAGGATTTTATAATTTGAGTAAAACTTATCTTTTTTTAGACAAAAAATTTGCTAACAAAAATTCAGAATACATTTTTCTATTAAAAAGAACAAAATGTAAGAAAATTATGTTAAAAAATCATAACACTTCAAATATTATCAAATAACATAACAAATTTTGATATTCATACGAAATAGCATTACTACCCTTACACCGACAGTCTGACATTGGAGTTATTAATTCCGTGATCTGGTTTTCATTTAAAACTCCTTCAAGTAGTCAACGGTTTAACATTATCAAAAAATTTATTCAAATATTTATAGTTGTTCTACGGTAATGCTATCGGCTTAGGGTTAATAGAGTTGTGAATGGCATAGTACGACGAAGAGTTCCAGGTGTAGGCAACCATGGGTTTACTATAAAATTCGAAGCGAATAACAAAAAGAAGCCATTCAGAAAATGACAAAGCAGGAATTATTATTATTATTATTTGAAAAATCTAGCATAATAAGAATTGTAAAAGAAATCAATCTTTCTTTTCTATTCTCGAAACTGGTAAGGCAGGTGGCTCCGAAGAAGCCCGGGATAAAAATATTTTGCAGAAGGGGGATTACAATTTAAAGTATGTTAAAGCTTTAACAGGCTATATTAACGTGACAGCATAGTTTTTTTTAAGTGAAACATTGAAATAAATATTGAAGAATTTTTCTTTCAACCAGCACCTCTGCCGTACCCAACGTTGGAGAAGCTACATAGCACCACCAAATCAGGGGTGCTAGTTATTGGCCAGATTCAGATAGAACGACGACGCGATCATCGGACGAGCAGACGGATAGGACCTTTGCGAAAGGAAAGACAGAAATATATTTTTGTTTTTTTTTTTTTAATAAATATATTCTTATCTGAATAGGGAAACCATTTTTACGCGATCATTACCTAGGATTGAGCTCAGTACATTTTCGTATTTTCCATCCGTCATAGACAGGGTACAATGAACCTTTAAAATAAATTATTTGCTTAAAAAAAATTAAATAAATATAAAGTGAAATATAATATAATGATTGAGTTAGAACTTAATCAGGCTCAAGATCAAATGTTTTTACTTTAAATAAAGCAAAAAAGCATGACAGGTTATGCAGCTGTTTTGGGTCGAGTCAACAACCCTCATCAGTAACCAAAAGCAGTAGCAAATTTGTTTGATAAAAAGTTAATTCATATACCTTTGCTTTGTTTTGTGCGTTTTTTTTTTTTTTTTTTTGTGCGGTATATTAAATTTGAAAATATGCGTATATCGCACAAAAGAAATCACACAAGTAAGAAATCGCACAAAGAGAGACCGCACAAAAAAAAATTTGAGTGTATTTAACATTTCCCAATATAACAAACTAAACAAGTAAGAAAATTATAGTCGGTCTAGACCGACTATACGATACCCTATACCATGCGTTTAGAAACCCTATCTCTTAGGCCCAACTAACTGGACATAGAAAATAAGCAAAAACCAAATTTGAGTGGGATTTTTATTAATTTTTTTGGCTGCAGATATGAAAAAGTTCATATCGGATGCTATATTTATATGGGGACTAGGTCCAAAAATGGACCGATCCTGATCATGTTTGGTAAAGTCTCTTGTATTTTGCAAAAATACATACAAACAAAATTTGAGAAGAATCAGTACAATATTTTTGTCTTTTAATAGTTTTAAGTGAAAATCGGGAAGCAGCTCTATATGGGGCCACAGGAATAATTTTTGGACTACTCATTAATGGATGTAATGAATGCATATAAACCCAATTTGAGTAAGATCTATATGACAATTTGGATCTTATGACAATTTATGTCGATTTCATAGGGGTAATTTGTATGGGGGCTAGGTCTGAACATGGACCGATTCTCACCAATTTCAACAGCTTTCATCCCATGGGCGATAAAAGCTTATATACCAAATTTCATCAAAATATATTCATATTTGCGACCTGCAGTTTGATTACAAGGTTTACATGGACACACAGACGGACGGACGGACGGACATTGTTAAATCAACTCAGAAAGTGATTCTGATTCGATCGGTATAATTAAAGATGGGTCTAGGTCAAATATTTTTGGTTGTTACAAACAGCAGCACAAAGTCATTATACCCAAACCACATAGTGGTATAGGGTATAAATATAAAACAACTTCGAAACAGATATGTTTCCATATGAGTACACATTGTATACTACAATATACGTACTTGTTTTTGTTGTTAAAAAACAAGAAAAAGAGTTTGTTTACAGTAAAAACATTTGATTTTGAGTTTTGGAGCATGACTAGGAATTTTTAGTCTCTGGGTTAAGCTTCTTTTTTTACTGCAACACGTTGTTTATTTAATATTATTTTATTTTCTTTATATCGTTGATGGATCTCATGGACTGTTGACTTACTTTTTTTACTGACTCTGAGATGAGACTCAAATTCAAGTATAATTAGTGAAGCTAACATATAATGCAAAATCATATCAAATTTTTTTTAATTACTTCTTTACCCGACTTTCGTTGTGAGCATAATTTTGGCAATATGTATTATACATATGTAATTGTGATAACATTGCTAATCTTTTTTCCTGCATATTAAACACTTAATACAATGCATCAAAAATGTTTTAAAAAATATATCGTCAAAAAAATAAAATCGTTGATTAAGTTTTTATAATAACATGCTCGACTTACGATGTGAGCCACTGTATGTTGTGCTTTTATTTGTAACATACATACAAAATAATTTCAAAAATTCTTACAGTTTTATTAAACTACATTCCCAGCATACGATATGAGCTCTAATGAGCACTTTATGACTCTTTTTTTCTGAGCGCTGACACTCAAAAATGAGCGCTTAAAATACTCACGAACACTCATAAAACACTCAATATGAGCGTGTTTTCCTATGAAACTGGTCATTCATTAAAGAGCTCTAAATTTTATGCATAAAAGACTTTTTTTTGCACGCATTATGAACTCTTGTTCCAGTGTATAAAAGAACCTTTTTTGAATGGTTTTTGCACGCATTAAGAGCTCTTGTTACAGTGAATAATAGAACCTTTTATGAGCCTAATTTTGTACGCATTAGGAACTATAAATAGCTTCCTGAAAATTACAAAAAAAAAACAGATAATTCAAAATAGAATTTTTTATTATATAATATATATATAATATATATTACATTTTTACTTATATATATATATATATATAATAATAATAATAATAATTCATAATAATTAATAATAATAATAATAATAATAATAATAATAATAATAATAATAATAATAATAATAATAATAATAATAATAATAATAATAATAATAATTAATAATAATAATAGTAATTAATATAATATAATAAGATTAATTAATATAGTATATTAATTAATAATAATAATATAATAATTAATAACACATATTTTCAGTTCAATTTTAATTAAATAAATAAATTAAATAATAGTTAAATAAATTAAATAATAGTTAAATAAAAAAAAATTAATGAAATAAATAAATAATTAAAAAAATAGAAAAAATTAATTAATTATATTTTTAATGCAATTCTTTTCTGGGCGTAATTCGTTCCGTCTTTTGCAGTCTGGAACCACCTAAGACTGCAATTGCTGAAAATTTTTTCATCCAAACTAAATTTCCTGTTGAATGCTCCTCTAATAACTGATGTGATTGTCATTGTTAGTAAACATTTTTTTTTCACATGTTCCTTTCCAGGAATATTTCATCGCGACTTCATCACAGAAAATTTTTTTTCAATACTCCACGAAGGAACTTGGTAGGATCTGAGGGGCAGAAGCTATATACTTCGTTCTCCTTAAAAAAAAAAAATAAAACATTATATAATTTAATAAATTATAAATAAAATAATAGATAAAAATAATAAATAATAATAGATAAATAATAAAAACTACTTACTAGCTTGACTCCTCCAACTTAACTACCATTTGGAAGAGTTCCTTTGGTAATAAAGAGTCCATTTTGGAATGTTGCACATTTTTTTCGCCGTGATGTAACCTCGGTCAAAAGCCTTGTGTGCATTGCCGAGTTTTCCTCCCCCAAGGCTTTTATTCTTTCCTTAAGTTCTAAAAAAATTCGTAAATTACCTTCATTTGTTGCCATAACTTTATCCATTTTGTTGTTCATCTCCGTTACACAGCTTAAAATATTCTGTAATATATCCAAAGAAAAACAATGTTTTAATATTGAATTGATAAGTTATGATTCTTATTTCTACTGGTGGATGAAGGTATGCTAGATCCCAGTAAAGTAGATGTGGGTTGTTCTTCAAGGCCCTCTGTGTATGATAGGAATAAATACGATTTCAGAAGGGCTTTTTAGGCATATAAGTTTTGAGTTGATTTGCGGAATACTGTGTTTTGAGGTTTCTTGTTTAATTATAAGTTTTTTGGTGTATTGTATGTTGAGCAAGCTGAAAACATAGGCAAATCAAAAAAGTTGTCTAATTGCAAAACTTCATTACTATTAATAAAAACATTGTTATTTTCGTTAAAAAAAATTCACTTAAAAAAATTGTGATCCAACTGTGTAGAAATTATCAGGCTCATTTGAGACAAAAATATATTATTATAATATAGGGAGACCACCTAATGATTTGATGTATTTTTGTTAACTACGTTAATGCTATGTTCTAGAAGACGATTGTATATTTGTGTAACTACTTGATTTCCTTTTCGAACTGACTGTTTAACTTTAAACAAAAAGCTTTCAAATTTATAAGAGCTGATTGATTCTAGGCTGCTTTTGAAAAATAAAACTTCGTCTGCAAGGTAAATTAAACAGTGAAAATTGTACTTTAACACCGTTGGATCATAAAGATCGGGAATTTGTTTCACAAAAAAAATAAGAAATTGTTTTGCGCATTAATTTTTTTTATGCAATACTCCTCTGGTAATAGAATTCTAATTGCAATACTTAGTTCTAGAAAATGACTGTAGCGGCTCGGCGTTAAAATTCCTTTAAGCACTACTGGCCCAGTGTATAAAGAAAATGCCTAAATTCTGTGGCTTTCCATCTGTCAATGTCTCTAATACTTCTGGGCTTCCTACTAAATTCTTTGCAGATGCTAGGTTTAAGATATAGTAGTTTTGAGTCGAGGAAAATGAGTTCAGCTTTATCTAAAGAGTAATATTTGCGACGTAATTTAATCCAATATTTTAATAGACTTTTCATGACACCAAGGCATACTATATGCATGTAATCTAAAGCAACTTGATTTTTGATTTACTTGATTTGATTTGATCGGCAATTCTTAACTTTTCATGGAGTGTGAAACATTATGATGTTTTGAATGTATTCTATTTCTAAAATGTTCATCTGATCTCAGCAAATTATCAGAATATAGGTATATAATTCTCTTTTCCAAATGTTCACCAGGTTGCTGACACTTTATACAAGCGAAATAGCCAATGTGATTTTTCACTCCAAGCACAAAAGCGCGTGCTGGGGCACCACATATTATAGAATGAACACCAATGTTATATCTTTTGGTTTTATATACAAATCCCTCTAAAATTAATAGTTTTAGCTCTGAAACACACGGATCTACTATTACCTACAAAAACCCTGACACTAAAACATTTGGGAATCCATTCACATTTATCAAAATGGGCCATGCCTGCGTGTTTGAACTTTTAAATAATGGCAGCCCATCAATATTAATATTCATGCCATTATGATCTATTGAATTATGCGCGCAGAAATCTGTTAATGCATCTTTTATGCCATAGTGCACATAGTCACCGCCTGCGATTGGAATGCAATTTATTTCTCTTGGTGTTTTTTTTTAGAGCTCTACAATTTTTCGGCAGTTCTGGTATTACACTACGCAATATATTTAATAAAGAATTAACTGCATTATTACTAATATTAAAAATTACAGCCGATTCTGCTAATCTTTGGCGTAAACAACATGCGTTGTCAACATTTTCCTCAAATGCACTTCCAAATTTTTATTTACACTTTCACTTCCTAAAATAGGTTCACATTGAATATTTTCTTCAACAACACTATTATTTTTATTAATATTTGATATTACAATTGATTCACTTAATTTCTTTGAACGAAGCGCACTTATTATTAATTTGCTTTCTTTACAACTTGCTCGTTTCATTATATTTATTTATTATTTTATTTTTTTTTTTTTTATTTTATTTTTTTTATTTATTATCAAAATACTTACAAATTCTTCAACTATGTTCTTATATAAAATTTTCACAACTGAACCAATTTGTTTAACTTCTTTAACTGCTAAGTATATCAAATGTTCGGCTTAGTAAGAATTTACCGTTATTTTTTAGCAGAGAATGCAGAAATCACTCACAAAAGACTCATAAAACCGATCATATATGAGCTCAGAAACATACGCGTAGAAAAAACTCGTAAAAGACTCACAAAATCGTTAATTTATGAGCTTAAAAATATACGCGCAGAAAACACTCGTAAAAGTCATAAAATCACTAAGTTAGGAGCTTTCAAATATACGCGCAGAAATACCTCGTAAAAGACTCATAAAATCGATCATATATGAGCTCAGAATTATGTGCGCAGGAAACACTCATAGAAAATCATAAAATAGATCATATATGAGCTTATATATAAGAGCGCTCTGACAATGGTATGCTGGGTTGTGTTTGGGAATGTACACGATACCTTTATTGAAAATTTTGAAATGTATTTGTAAAAGATCTAATAGTGCAAGAGCCTTTGTTTGTTATGAATTATTTTGCCTTTATTTGGTCTCAATCAGGAATAAACTCATTCGCTTTTTCTGGTTTATTCTTCATCAAAATAATCGTCGTTGAGACGAACTATAAAACATCCGAAATGATTGGTATAAAAACGACCGATTACAAGAAGTATATGGCTTGATTGATTTAAAATCAACAGCGAAGTGGATGTGTTAGCTGCCATACAAAGCAAATATTTATCATCAAAAATCTAGGGTGTTATAACAGCGAGTATCTGTAAACTAATATTCTTAGTCGAATTAAAAACATTCCATTGAGTACTGTCATAGCAAGACCCTTGAAACTTTGCATGAGTTTAAGTTCTAGATCTCCACAGTCAACTCAAACATAAGCATAAAGCAAGAGAGTGCGGCACAGTGGGGATCTCGAAATTTTTCATCTTTTTTCGCAAGCATTATTTGAATTTTTGTTTCTTTTTTTTTTTTTTGATCAAGTTATCTTTGAAGAATATGTCAGTGATTATGTTTAATGACAACCCTTTTCATTTGTTGTTAGTTTGATTTCGATGAGTGATAAAATACAAGTAAGTTCTAAAATTACTTAATATATTGAACTAAATCCAACTTGGTCGTACAAAAAATTAAGCAAAGAATTAAAGGTCTGCCGTCGAACTGTTTCTAAAGTTATTAGAAAGTATGGCCAAGCAACATATATGGTAGAAAGTCAGAGCGGTTAGCCCAGTTTTCGTACTATTTGTTACTAAAAGTTAAAGACTATCAGGTTTGAAAACACACAAAGTCTAAAAAGTTCCAGACAGAAACGCTGTAAAAAATTTTATAGCCATAAACACAGCACGCAAATTGAAATCACGTTTTATAAAAAAATACTGCTGCTGCTTAATGGACGACAAAAAGTATATACTCCCCAATTCAAAATTTTTATGTTGGTAATGTTCGAAGAAATGTTGAGGATAAGTTTAGGACCCAAAAGCAGACGAAATTTCTAAAACAAAAGTTCCTCTTATAGCAAGCAATATGCTGTTGTGGCAATTTATTCCCAAAAAGTGCATGTGACACATAAAATTTATAATAAAATATATAAAGTGCTATGATAGCAAGAGTGTCCATTCATAAATTATTAATGGAAGTAGACGTACCTAAATTGGGAGGGGTCGCACAATGGATCATTTCGCGAGAAGGCGGTCAACAATCCATAACTTTTGATTGGATTGGAATTTTGATATGTGGTTTTTTTGTTTGGTAGGTGCTACTTTAGCCTTTAATTTTTGCTATAAAACGTAAATATCGACTGATAATAAAAAAAGTTATGGAGGGTTTAAAATACATTTTAATTTAAATTGTATTTTAGTACAAAAGTGAATTGTTAAAAGGTTAAAAAGGTTTTTTTTATATGTCTTATTTTTTCACTTAATTTTATGACTTATACTTTTAAAAAAGTTTGTAAGTCAGAAAATGCCAAACTTTGGCGCCCATATACTCTTTAGTCCTAATGTTCACAAGGTATTTGTTCAAGATAGAGAAATTTCAGTGAAAAGGCGTATGTTTTACTTTAGTTAAACATTTTCTTATTGTATTTTTAAATATTTCTATATAGATTTTTATTGTAAATTAATAAAATACATAAAGTCTTAAATTAAGAAAAATTGTTAACTATATAAAAAAAGAGTATAACTTATTGTTAGTTTACTGAAAAACTACTTAAAATCAAACAATTTTAGTGTAAATTTCTTCTAAATAGCCTTGATTTTTTATTTTATTTTTGAATACTAAATTTTTTTGTTTGTAAATTTCAAGTATATAATTATTTTAGACTAAATAAGTGAATAAATAAATAAAAAATTATATTCAATTGAAAATTATTCTAAAATAAATATAACGACATTATTTTGTCATAACATCACATGTCTTCTCCAATATGTTTTGTCACTCGCAATTGTTCATTAATTTTTGTTACTTTTGCGTAAAATAGAGATATTTTACCTGAAATATATTTGTTGCATTTAAGGGTTAATGCATACTTAATGCAAACCAAGTTTAAAAAAATAAAATTTTTTTTAAATAGAATATCTCCGCTTTTTATATTTTTCAAAAAGCATTTCAAATACGAGGTTTGATTAAAATCGCTGACAACGCACAGTGGCGCCATTTGAGTTTTTTCGTTGCAAAAATCATATCTTTTGAACCGAATAACATAATTGAACAGTTTGAACAGCATATGAAATGAGCGTTTGGAAAGGGTGCTACGCTTTGTAGGCGCCTACTTATGGGTTATCAAAGTTAAAATTTGTAGAAAAATCAATTTTATGGTAACTAAAAAAAATTATTTTTACATTTTTAGATTGTTTTTATTTTTTTTCTTTAGGGTTTTATGTTTTAAATTATTACCCAACAAAAAATTAATTCTTTTTTAAATTTATTTTTTCAATTTTCTGTAAAATATTCATCACAATTCGTAAGAGAAGGTATATCTAAAAGACTAATCATTTCTAAACTATAATTATTTTCTAACTCTCTTCGTGACTTCACATGCCGCAGGGAAGAAATAAGTGGATCGGAAGATGCTGCTAACATGTTGAAGAGGTCCTCATTTTGCCTTTCCCTTGATGCTTTGTATGTGTTCTGCAATCTATATTTTTTATAAAATTTAGTAAGAGACTCCTGTGCCTTCTTCAGAAAGCTCTCCAATTGGCAAAGACTGGTACTCAATTATATCTTTGCCATGCGCAAATATTTTATGGACGGTCGGGGTCAACTTCTTCTGTGGATACATTTCTGCTAAAAGAGATGCAGTTTTCGATGCATATTCTCCATATATTGTAGAATTGACATTTTCTTTGCAGCTTAAAACATTCAAGATCGTTCCCAATCTTTTCACGATTTGATTGTCAATTACAGTGATTCTAGTTACTGCCTCATCATTTTCAAAAAATCTCCTAGAAGTGTTTCCATCGTTTGAGTTACCGTATCCGTGCTTGGGACAGTCTACTTTTAGTCCAACTTGTTTAAAAAAAGCATCCTGTATTTGCTTCTTTCTTATCTTTTCCTTATCCTTTATTGATGTATTTTCATCGAAGTTTTCCTCCTCTTGTGGTAGGATATACGCCAGTTTTAGCAAAAACTCCATACCCTTATCTTTGCGTGCAATGGTGACATTCCATATTCGTAATTCTCCTCGTTTGTAGAATCGTTTAAATTACCAAAGTTCTTCTGACTCTTTTCGCAAATCGGGCATGACAATGTTGGGGTTGTTCCTGTCAGTTCGTTTACGACTTTTCCGTCAACCATGGTCAAGTGGAACTCGTAATTGCATTCAATATATTTTCCTTCTCCAATTTGCAGCTTTGTAGGCTTAATCTTGCTTATTTGTTCTTCAATGTCCTTCACCGTGGTCCTTATGAGTTCTGCCGATTCCCTTGCAAACTGAAACATTATTGGTCGGCAATAATGCACTGATGACGGACGTGGATTTTTTCAGTGTAGGGAAACATCAGATTTTAGCCGCAAAGGAACAACAGATGCCATAAACATATTTCCGTCCGATATTGTAACGTCATCGGAAGATATCCTTTGCTTATAAACGCTTTGTCCGGATGATCCATCGCAGCCCCATTTGCTGATCAATGTCAGTTTCTCAGGAAGAATTTTCACCTCATTTTCAGGAAGACTCTCCAACAACCGTTTTGCTGTATGGCCCATGAGATCCTGCAGATTGGCTTTCACAGAGACTTCCGTAAACTCCGTATGCAGTGGTCGTGAATTTATTTTGGCTTGCATAATATGCTTGTATCCTGGTAAAACGTCAACCCTGTGTGCATCAAGGATGTCCGTAGTATCTCATAATTTTCTTTGGAAAGTTGTAAGTCCATAAACAAGTCCAAGGCTTCCTTGGAACAATACTTCTTAATGTGTGCGTTTGTGGGCGTGGGAATGCTATCCTTAATCCTTTTAAGTCGCAGTGGGCTTGCATCAGCAACAGATTTTGTAATCTGCGACCTAACTCTTTCACTATGCTTTGTATATTTAATAGACAGCGCGTCCGATAAATGCTTCGTGGTCAAGTCATTGGTGGCATCGGCAAGTTTCCTCTTTCTTGTGAAAATTGAACACTCCTCAATACTTTTTTTGGCCTTCCTTGTGCTCCTCTGGTTGATGTGGTTGGTTTATCTACTGCCAATATATCCAGGATGGTGTCTTCATTAATCCAGTCCTCGTATTTGGAGTTGAAGTTCTGAATGGTTCGATTAGATTTCACCCATTTTGCCTTAATATTCGCATATATCAGATAAAAATTATTTTTTATAATTTCGCTTCTCTCAATATTTCCGTATAAGCTATCAAGTTCTTCTAAAGCAGCTTCCGTGAAAAACTTTGGTGTGGTTGACCTTCTAAACAGTTCAAATAATTTTAAATTGTTCGACGCCATGTTTTCAGTACTTGTTGCGCCAACTTTCAGTCGTAGACTAATCCAGGCATTATGCTTATTTTGCAATATATAGGCTTATGCTACCATGCCTAAAAATTTACCTGTTCCCTGCATACATATGGATTTAGGCTGAATTATGCAATTTTGATATTCTGCTCGTGTATAAATAAGATTTGTGCCTACCTGGAGGGACAATAAGTCAATATTGTTCTTGACCATTTGTACTCCAAAGTACTTTTTAAGTGCGGTGCGTACCTGCGAATTTCAATGAGTAGTTTTTTGTGCATCCTGTGTCTGTAACAGAATATTGGGAATAGACTTTGGCAGAGGCTCACAGGTAGACAACCGACTTAAAATGCAATTTTCAAACTGTTAGATCAAACTACTGTCAGTCAAAACATGTAAGGGATGCACGCCATACAATTTCTGCACCATGTCTTTTTAAACTTTTTTACCTCTAGAAGCCAAACGGGCACGTACGGGCAGATAAAACCTTTTGAATTGTGTAAAGAAATAATCAAAGAACATGTTTTGCAAGTATGGCAAATATAGAAATATATAGATTTTTTTATTTTCCGTCAAAGTTGAAAAATAGTAAAAAAAACGGATAGTTTTTAAATATTGATTTACCAGGAGAAACACAAATCAAACAGTTAATTTTTTTTTATCATTATATATTCAATAAATGCATCAATCAATACAAACAAAAAATAAGTCGATTCGTTACCAATTTTCGTGATATTACACCTGAAATCGCAACAAATTGACTAAAAATTGTGTGTTTTTTTGAAAACCGAAAGTCGGTCAACTTTGAACGGTTATATCTTCTAAACTAAAAATGTGATATTATTAAGAGTAGCATATTTCCTATAACATGGGTTTATTCAAAACTTCGTCGGCGCACATGAAAATTTTGATTTTTGCAACCTCGTTTGCTCTACGGGCGCCACTGTGCAACGTACGGAATTCCTAGTGTAACTTGATGTTGAATTTCTCATATGTTTATTTGCATGTTCACATTCGTTGTTTGCTGCTCATCATAACAGATACAAGTAAAAATGGCTTCTGTACGTTATGGTCGTTCTTCGTAAGCTCTATAAGCATCATTTTACCAAATACAAAAATAAACATTCTTAAAAGGTTGAAACTCATTATTTTGACAGACTTAATTAGACCTCAATATATGTGGCAAACAAGTTATACCTATTGTTCTTGTATTTCATATGAACACAATTAATAACATCTTAAACGCTTAAAGATAAATAGCCTCAGAGCAACTTTTTTTTTTCTTAATAATGATAAGTGGCAAAAATACATTTTTCAAAAAATCCAAATGACATTGAAACCATCATAAAACAAAAATAAAATATTCAAAGGTTTTAAAGACTTCCTTAGAGAAGCTTAGACAAATGTAAACTAGATTTGTCTTACTTTTCAAGACACTTTCTACTTTATAGAAAAAATAACTGGTTGAGTTGCGTTCAGTCTGGTTTTTGTATCATGTCCTAAATAAACACATTTTATCGGAGAACTAAAACACAAAAGATAAACAATCATTTCGGTTACGTTCTTTGCATATTTAAAGATGTTTTCTAACCAAGAGATTTAAATACTTCTCTACAGCAAAACTAAAGTAAGTAAAGCATCAGTGGTATTTGAGAGCGGGGTGTGTAGGGAATTTGAATGCTCATGTGAAGAGACCTTTAAAATTGGTTATATAAATTATTGTGGAATTTTTTTTCTTTAGACAATTATTTTCCACTTTGCAATGGATGAAGACAAAAATGAAATAAATGAAAACGCTTACGCCTCTGAAAAAAATTGAAATATGTTTCTCTAAAAACTTTAGTTCAACAACTTAGAAAAATGTTATGTCTTAAGTTTACTTAATATATTTATTTTACTACGTTACGGCTCTGCTGTGCTGTGTGGATAAAGATAAACTGTTGCTTTGGCCCGAAAGTTGTGTTCAAAGTCGTCTAAAAGAAAACGTAAACAAAAAACTTTTTACATACTGTCGTGCAATACAATTCCAAGGAAATATCAACGAAACGTAGACCAACACATTTGTATATCAACAAAAATTTATGTGTCCAAAGTTTTTTTCTACTGCTCAAGAAATTGTTTTAAAGTGTTAAAGTTTGTTAATAGGCTGGATTTATTTATTAAGATTTGACAAGGGATTGAGTCAAAATATGTGTGCAAACAAACAAATATTAACAACGTAGGGTGTTGTTAACAACTGCTATTCTTCATATATTGATCACCTTTAATGTCACTGTTATGAATGTTTTTACACATTCATCGACAAGTTTTGAACCCTGAACAAATGAGGTAACGAACATTTTTAGAACATTTATCATATAAACGCGTTATGAAGTGTGTATAATAAATAGATAGATGTAATTATTATTAAAAAATACTATAGATCGTACATCCTTATGAATAGCGTTGGCATTGTTGAGTGTTTGAAATAACCTCTTTCGTATGTTATTTGTTTATACTCGTATATAGGTACACAAGTATTAACAATCTTACATTATTTTCCATTGAAAATATACATTACAGAACATTTAAAGCTTAAAACTCTGAGTTGCATTAAAAGGGAATTTTCAGTAAAATTTATATTTACAATTAACACAAAAAAATTTACACTTTTGGCGAAATTCATGTATTATGATAGAAAAGCAAACGAAATATACC
>OY821520.1:182001744-182174335 GCA_963682025.1 Cordilura impudica | reverse complement strand
AAACGAAATATACTTCCGTTGCCCAGATTTTCTAAGTCGATGCGCATTCTCGCAAAAAACAAAAATAAATATTAACCAAGTAACGAAATTTAAGTTGATCTTGGGCGAACATATGATTCAATGCATTTCGAGAGAAGTTCTGAGATCCAAGTTTGCTGAAGCCGTAAGTGGCTGTAGAAAATAAACATAAACTATATTGTAGCGATATTGCTATTAATTTGTAGCGTGCAGTTATTGAAAAGTTCATATCTGATATTATTTTTATATGACGGCTAGGTCATATAATGGACCTATCATGACCGTCTTTAGTAAGGACACTTATTTTTCTAATATATATATATAGACCAAATTGTTGTTTTGATATATTTCAGTAGAGATCGGGAATCAGCTTTATATGAATATTACGACTGAAAATGGCCTACAGGGTTAATTATTTTTGGAATACTGATTAGTGGGTATAATACACCCACGTACATATATGTACATACCTGGATATATATATACATGTGAAAATCCGGATCTTACGATAATTTTATTCGATCTGATAGAGATTATTATTATGGGGGCTAGGTCTGAATATATACTAAATTCCAAAAATTCCAATAACGAACGTCCTATGGCTCATAGACAAGATTTATTCAAGATATATTCATATTTGAGACCTGAAGTTTAATTCAGACAGACAGACAGACAGACGAAGGGACATCGCTAAATCGATCGCTGAGTCGGTCAGTATAATCAAATGTGGATTTTGGAGACATTTTTTCGTTAGTTGCAAACATCAGCACAATCTCATTACAATCTCACCATATAGTGGTTTAAGGAATAAAAAATTTATTCATTTTTTGAGGTAGCTGTCTAACAGATAATTGTTTTGGTAACTCAGTCATCAATCTCATCTCTCGATGCAACCTCAGCCAGCCCATTCACTTTCATTCTCCGATCGTTCAATATTATTCAAATATCAATCCATCATTAAATAAAAGCGATTTGTTAAATGTGTTTACCAATTTCTCAGCTGCTTTTTGTTGTTTAAAAATAAGTGAAAAATAATTTTGATCCAACTGCAAATGTAACACTCCGGTTTTTTGATATATGTTCATTTGTTTGATTTGTTTCATTTTTGTTTAATTCGAACGAAGAAATATTTTTAGTATAAGAAAAATTTACAGAAACAAAAACAAATTAAATATCAGATGCATCCAATGCACATTTATAGCATTCGAGTAAGGACCGATCTCAGAAACATTTTAAATTTAAGAGAAGATCGGGATGAATCTTTATACGGAAGCTATGACTGAAAGCGTTGCTACAGCAGCTATTTGTGGGGTACTGATTATGGAATACAGTACACACATAAACCAAATTTGACCGATCTCTATGTGGTTTGAACATCCACCGATTTTCAAAAATTTCAATACCGAATGCTTTACATGGACACATAGCAATTGGACGGATGGATGGACGGACATCGTTAAATCAATTTAGAAAGGCATTCTGACTCGACTCGGCGCAAACACATAAACATTTCCAAAGAAAATAATATGAGAACGTCGAACTAAAAATTAGTGATAATGTTAAATGAGTTAATTACCGTTCATTTGAAACATACTTTATCTGAGCCCAATCTAGAAAATTATGCTAAAAATCAACACACATAAATGTTGTGTAGCAATTACTGACTGACCTTGACCTGCCTACTTAATTTAAGCAAATTTAAGCATTTGCCATTAACTGGGTGTAAATGCATAAGAAAATATTTTTTTTTTACATTAAAGATTTAAATGCTATTTCAAATATTGTTCGTGAATCTTGAAATCTTTACTTCAAAAGAGTTCACCTTTTGTGTATGTCAGCATAAACATTTCCATGTTTTCAATCCTTATTTTTCTAAACCGACGTTTACAATGAAACCGTAAAAATAAGCACACCCTTGCCTACAAAGGAAAAATGAATTATGTGTAACAGATTTTGTTTACACAGAAAAAAATGCCTAATTTATTAAGAAAAAGCAGTTGTTGGCACTCGACAAAAATTAGCAAATATTTTTTAAAATTAACATGTTTGTAAATTGTTATATTGAAAGTCATAGGAATACCACATTAAAGAGATAAATACAAATAGTCTTTGCAAAACAAAACAAAATCAACAACGTATAATTTTATTTAAAAGAAATAGTATGTATGTATATGTAAATGAAAAAAAATGGTAACGGATTTTTGTATGATGAAGTGTTATTTTGCCCTAATGACTTCTGTATCCATCTGATGAATAGCTCCCTTGTAGGAGCAATTTTAACGAATCCTTTCACTTGGTATCTCATTAAAATATGTATATTAGGGACAACTTCGTTCCAAAATATAGCTGAGAAGAGCTAATCTAATAATGTGGCTAAAGGTATTCTACTTCTTAAGTTTATTGCGAAAGATACAAGTGTGGACAATAAAAACTAGTAATATATTTTAAATTCATACATAACTAAGAGAATTACTACAGAACAGAAAAGAGAGGCAGTTTCTATTATTATTATTATTGTAATTATTATTATTATTATTATTATTAATATTATTATTATTATTATTATTATTATTATTATTATTATTATTATTATTATTATTATTATTATTATTATTATTATTATTATTATTATTATTATTATTATTATTATTATTATTATTATTATTATTATTATTATTATTATTATTATTATTATTATTATTATTATTATTATTATTATTATTATTATTATTATTATTATTATTATTATTATTATTATTATTATTATTATTATTATTATTATTATTATTATTATTATTATTATTATTATTATTATTATTATTATTATTATTATTATTATTATTATTATTATTATTATTATTATTATTATTATTATTATTATTATTATTATTATTATTATTATTATTATTATTATTATTATTATTATTATTATTATTATTATTATTATTATTATTATTATTATTATTATTATTATTATTATTATTATTATTATTATTATTATTATTATTATTATTATTATTATTATTATTATTATTATTATTATTATTATTATTATTATTATTATTATTATTATTATTATTATTATTATTATTATTATTATTATTATTATTATTATTATTATTATTATTATTATTATTATTATTATTATTATTATTATTATTATTATTATTATTATTATTATTATTATTATTATTATTATTATTATTATTATTATTATTATTATTATTATTATTATTATTATTATTATTATTATTATTATTATTATTATTATTATTATTATTATTATTATTATTATTATTATTATTATTATTATTATTATTATTATTATTATTATTATTATTATTATTATTATTATTATTATTATTATTATTATTATTATTATTATTATTATTATTATTATTATTATTATTATTATTATTATTATTATTATTATTATTATTATTATTATTATTATTATTATTATTATTATTATTATTATTATTATTATTATTATTATTATTATTATTATTATTATTATTATTATTATTATTATTATTATTATTATTATTATTATTATTATTATTATTATTATTATTATTATTATTATTATTATTATTATTATTATTATTATTATTATTATTATTATTATTATTATTATTATTATTATTATTATTATTATTATTATTATTATTATTATTATTATTATTATTATTATTATTATTATTATTATTATTATTATTATTATTATTATTATTATTATTATTATTATTATTATTATTATTATTATTATTATTATTATTATTATTATTATTATTATTATTATTATTATTATTATTATTATTATTATTATTATTATTATTATTATTATTATTATTATTATTATTATTATTATTATTATTATTATTATTATTATTATTATTATTATTATTATTATTATTATTATTATTATTATTATTATTATTATTATTATTATTATTATTATTATTATTATTATTATTATTATTATTATTATTATTATTATTATTATTATTATTATTATTATTATTATTATTATTATTATTATTATTATTATTATTATTATTATTATTATTATTATTATTATTATTATTATTATTATTATTATTATTATTATTATTATTATTATTATTATTATTATTATTATTATTATTATTATTATTATTATTATTATTATTATTATTATTATTATTATTATTATTATTATTATTATTATTATTATTATTATTATTATTATTATTATTATTATTATTATTATTATTATTATTATTATTATTATTATTATTATTATTATTATTATTATTATTATTATTATTATTATTATTATTATTATTATTATTATTATTATTATTATTATTATTATTATTATTATTATTATTATTATTATTATTATTATTATTATTATTATTATTATTATTATTATTATTATTATTATTATTATTATTATTATTATTATTATTATTATTATTATTATTATTATTATTATTATTATTATTATTATTATTATTATTATTATTATTATTATTATTATTATTATTATTATTATTATTATTATTATTATTATTATTATTATTATTATTATTATTATTATTATTATTATTATTATTATTATTATTATTATTATTATTATTATTATTATTATTATTATTATTATTATTATTATTATTATTATTATTATTATTATTATTATTATTATTATTATTATTATTATTATTATTATTATTATTATTATTATTATTATTATTATTATTATTATTATTATTATTATTATTATTATTATTATTATTATTATTATTATTATTATTATTATTATTATTATTATTATTATTATTATTATTATTATTATTATTATTATTATTATTATTATTATTATTATTATTATTATTATTATTATTATTATTATTATTATTATTATTATTATTATTATTATTATTATTATTATTATTATTATTATTATTATTATTATTATTATTATTATTATTATTATTATTATTATTATTATTATTATTATTATTATTATTATTATTATTATTATTATTATTATTATTATTATTATTATTATTATTATTATTATTATTATTATTATTATTATTATTATTATTATTATTATTATTATTATTATTATTATTATTATTATTATTATTATTATTATTATTATTATTATTATTATTATTATTATTATTATTATTATTATTATTATTATTATTATTATTATTATTATTATTATTATTATTATTATTATTATTATTATTATTATTATTATTATTATTATTATTATTATTATTATTATTATTATTATTATTATTATTATTATTATTATTATTATTATTATTATTATTATTATTATTATTATTATTATTATTATTATTATTATTATTATTATTATTATTATTATTATTATTATTATTATTATTATTATTATTATTATTATTATTATTATTATTATTATTATTATTATTATTATTATTATTATTATTATTATTATTATTATTATTATTATTATTATTATTATTATTATTATTATTATTATTATTATTATTATTATTATTATTATTATTATTATTATTATTATTATTATTATTATTATTATTATTATTATTATTATTATTATTATTATTATTATTATTATTATTATTATTATTATTATTATTATTATTATTATTATTATTATTATTATTATTATTATTATTATTATTATTATTATTATTATTATTATTATTATTATTATTATTATTATTATTATTATTATTATTATTATTATTATTATTATTATTATTATTATTATTATTATTATTATTATTATTATTATTATTATTATTATTATTATTATTATTATTATTATTATTATTATTATTATTATTATTATTATTATTATTATTATTATTATTATTATTATTATTATTATTATTATTATTATTATTATTATTATTATTATTATTATTATTATTATTATTATTATTATTATTATTATTATTATTATTATTATTATTATTATTATTATTATTATTATTATTATTATTATTATTATTATTATTATTATTATTATTATTATTATTATTATTATTATTATTATTATTATTATTATTATTATTATTATTATTATTATTATTATTATTATTATTATTATTATTATTATTATTATTATTATTATTATTATTATTATTATTATTATTATTATTATTATTATTATTATTATTATTATTATTATTATTATTATTATTATTATTATTATTATTATTATTATTATTATTATTATTATTATTATTATTATTATTATTATTATTATTATTATTATTATTATTATTATTATTATTATTATTATTATTATTATTATTATTATTATTATTATTATTATTATTATTATTATTATTATTATTATTATTATTATTATTATTATTATTATTATTATTATTATTATTATTATTATTATTATTATTATTATTATTATTATTAGTATTACTATTATTTTTTATTACTTTTAAACAAATATGACATTTATTTATATTAGAGTAGTTCAGAATTATTTTCAATAAGAAAAAAATTATAAAAAATCATTTAAAACGAAATTTTTATTTAATTTTTTTTTAGTATGATGAGGCCTACAATTCATAAATTGGCACCAAAATTCTTTTGTAATATAAGAAATCAAGTCTAGTAAATAAGATTAACTAATAATAATAAAATTGTTCAATATGGCGAATCCATTATCTACAAACAACAATTGTAATAGACAATTGTTGATTGTTACAAAAATTTCGTTCAGTGTGGCACTCCTAGTTGGAACAGATTGTTGAGAGTGAAAAATTTCAGTTAACAAAAATATTTACCTAACTCGTGTGTTGGTACCTTTTTATTAAAAAAAAGTTAATTGTATTGACAAATATAGTAACTAATATCACAATTGATTTTTCGTAATTTTTTTCTGTGTAAAATAATTAAAGAAACACCAGCAACAACGAATGAAAATTCATTCAAACAGGATTTTTTACATTGACTTTTAGAACCTTGAAACTGGAGCTTTAAAAAATATACAAACAAACGAAATATAACATGACGAATGTTTATTAAAACTTTTATTTTTTCAATTTTTTATTATCCAAATATAATAAAGATGCACCTATACCATTACTGCTGGAATTAAAACAAATATTCAAGGTCACAAAAAAATGGTCAAAAGCATTAGCGAAGCTATCAATTACCAAAAACGCTTTCTCTCTAAACTTTTGTAACAAACTCGTATTCAGTTTTAATCAAGATCAACTGAATTTTATATTTTATATTAATGTTTATAGTTCAAAGCCATTTTTAGGCCAACAAGGTTATGTAAGTTAGTGAAGTGATATCTATATTATTTGACCAAATCTATTTTATAACCTTTTTATTTTTATTTTAGATACAAAAAAATAACAAGAATTCCTTTTAGATTATAAAGTAAAGTAAAGATGTTAATGCAAAAATGTCAGCTGCAAATTAGGGTCATCATCAACATATTTACACACATACACACACGCACACATACAATTGAACTTGTAATTTAAATGATTTTTAACATGTTCGTATTGCGTTCAGCACATGTCAGTGTTTCCGTTTGAAATGGCAGTTGACATTTCTTTTATGCCATGAGACCATTTTTTGTTTGTTTACTGCTGTCATTATTGTATTTGTTTCATTTTGTTATTGTTTTACACATCCTCTTCAGGCTCGTCTTTATTTGTATCCGTTTCCGGTGGTGTATCTCTGCAAATGTATGCCATCCTATGTACTGCTGTACGAGTATGTTGTTTACTAATTTAGGTATGTACATACATGGCCACAAACTGCAAACTAGTTGTTTCAATAAAAATCTGTTATGATGCAAACAATAATCATTAGGATGATAAACAGTATTGCAACTCCAAAACATATCGAACAATGTTTTATTTTATTTATATATTTATTTAAGTCTATGCATTTAATCTTTTCAAGCTATATAAAAAGATATCAATCTATACTAATATTATAAAGAGGTAATGTGTGTTTGTTTGTTTGTTTGTAGGAGGTAATCTCCGAAACTACCCAACTGATGTTCCTGAAATTTTCACAGAGTCTTACTGCGGATATGGGAAGTGCTACAGGCTGTAGTATTTGTAATGGACGTGGCACCTCCCATACAAAGTAAATTCTTAATATCATATATATTAAGTACTACATATGATAGAGAAAGCTTTACAAATTTGTCTCAGGTCATCTATTATTAACGTGAGTAGTCAGACAAAAACATGGGCGGGAATTTACAAATGCACATGGCACACCTACTCAAACTTAGTATTAAATGTGATATATCTGAATTACCGTATTAGTGAGAGCTTTGGGACTTTGCGTGAGCCCTCTCATAACGATTCGCGGGGGGGGGGGGGGGATGGGGCTGTAGCGAAGCGCACCGGGTTACATCCAGTGTTATATAAATTACAAAAGTAAGTCAGTAGTAAAAATATTAACAATATAAAATTTAGATTTCAAGTATTATATAATATCATGTTTAATGACATTTGTATTTGTAGAATAATCAACAAGTTGATATACAAAATTAAAGTTGCTACATATTATCCTTACCGGATCAGAGTTAGCACATAATGGAAAGTGGTTGCTAATGAAGAGTCATTCGCTGAGCAAATTGAATGTTATTTGATTTAGAATGAATTTTGAACAAAAATTGACATGAATGGCAGTATACACGAAAGATACGGCAAACATGGTCCTCCTGTTTTTGGTATTAGGTAACTACAGGATTCCATTTTAAAATACGCAAACAGAAAAGCAGAGTCGATTTAATTAATGTGTATATTGTATTGAATATCCCAAATAACAGAACCATAACCAAGAATTGGTCTCACAAGCGATTTGTACAATTGCTTTGCTATATAAGTGTCAATAAATTCCTTAGCACATCGTTTTATGAAAGCTAAAACACATCTAGCCTTGTTTATCGTCAATCTGATGTGTGATAAAAAAAAACATAACTTTATATCAAGTAGTATACCAAGATTAACTTGTTCCAATATACGTCCGCCCAATGTAACTTATAGAATACAGATGTGGCTTCTTTCCTGAAAATGATATACACACAGAAAACTGATTCGTTGTGGCAAGCATTTGTTGACTACCGAATTTTGGTAGTCGTATGATCTATCACGTTATTATTTTGTGAATACTGAATTATATTTTCCAAAAAACCGTAAATTCGATTGTGTAAATATGTAATATAGTTGATACTATGGAATTTAGGTTATATTTATTGATTGTCACAACTGTTTAATAAGCTTAACTATTTCAAAAGTATCGTAAATGCAGTACATATAAAAATTCTAAAAATCATTTTATTTACAATTTAACTAGCATTTAAAAACATATAAATATAATACAAACATATTACATGATAAAAAAAAATTGTGTACATACTATTATATACCAATGTTTTTCTTTCTTTGCTAATACACTTCATATAATTTGGAATTCCATTTACTTAAAAAACTACACCAAATATATTTTATTTTATGACGAGAAGCAAATTTACTTCTTGCCTTTACCCATGGCAAATTTTATTGTATTACCCAACAATTTAGAACAATATGTGTTTATACTTAAAATAATTAGCTATAATTAATTGTTGCAATCCCCAATATTCATGATTGTAGCAATTTATACTGAGTTAGCTTAATAATTTGTATACATACTTTGATTGGTAAAAAGATCTAAATTTGCTTTTGTAATTTAATAAGAATTACGAAACTCACTTGTGAGACCTATACTTGAATATGCTTCTATAATTTGGGACCCAATCTACCAAATTCATGCCGACAGTCTGGAATCTGTGCAGAAACAATTCCTTTTGTTTTGTCTTCGGAGTTTAAACTTCAATCCAAGTAATCTTCCATCCTATACCAGCAGACTTGCACTTATTAAGCTACCAACTTTAAAAAGCCGGAGAACTATGTTAAATGTTTCATTTCTTCTTAATATAATTAATGGTGATGTTTGTTCCGGTTTTTTGATTAACAATATATCATTCAACATTCCTCAACGACCAACACGTTACTTCTCACCTTTATCTGTACAGTTCTATAGAGCTAATTATGCAAATGCAGACCCTCTCAGGAGAATGTGTATTCAATTTAATGAACATTATAGATTTATTGATTTCTCATTAAATACTAATCTAATTAAAAGTAAAATAATATGCTTTCTAAATTCATGAATATCTATGTACTAAAATTAATTTTAAAATGTTTTTCTTTGTAAATAGTCTGTAAGGATTAATTCCATAGACCAATATACGAATAAAATAAAATAAAAAATAAAATAAAATAAAATAAGGTTGTTAGCGACGAAATACATTTGCATTTTTAAATATTCAAAAATTATAATAAAAAATTGTAGTACTCGTACCTAATCCTATTGTGACCGAATTCCATAAAATTCTTTATCTGTCTGGAGAAAATAACCTGTAAGTTCAAAAGTAAAATCACATCATATCCAAGTATTATAAAAATTAATGGTACTGAATTTTGCAACGATACTGATATTTTAAATATTATCATTGAATTCTTGGCGTCCACATTTTCCACAATGACTAAAGCATCCAAGACCGATTAACTTTTTTCAACCCGGGTTCTCGGTACTAGACCGGATTCCCGGCACTTGCACCAATGCTAAAGGGAAATCTGAAAAATATTGAAAGAAAAACAGATATTTTATAAAATTTACTATGTATAGTGAATCAAAAAAAAAAAAAATACAAATACAAGTACAAGTTTAAATTATCATCGAAGGAAGCACAATATATCTAAGCTTACATCATTTAATAATGATCGAATTTTAGTTGCAACTATTGACCATCCTGAAAAAATGTGCTCCGATTCCACGATGATAGGTGGTACAGAATAAGTTGTAGTTATAAGTTTCTTCGAGTAAGGATCCGCGACAACCCTCGAAAACTGCTAGCTCTTTTGTAACAACAATACTGACTATATCGTTTTTATCGATTTTTTAGAATTAATTTCTGGACTTATTACTCTGTCCAATTGTAGAGACACCAATGATTCTTCATCTACAGTAATGTCGATTTCGTTGTATGATTCGCATTCCAGCGGTGGTTCGTTGTTAAATGGTTGGAACATTAATTAAGTTAATAATCTGAATTTTTGTCATCCGTTCAAAGTTAAATTCATGTTAGTTCAATGTTGTCGTAAATTTAATTTCCTTTGTGCAACTATTGTAGCAAGTTAGATAAGTTGGGGTTAAGAGGTAAATTCTTGTTGCCGAAATTATTGATCAGAACATAAATACAGGGTGGGCCAAAAGAAACCAAGGGGTGTAAAAGTTTAAATACTTTTTCGTTTATTAATTTTTTTTATTTTTTCTTTCAGATTATATAATATACAAAAGGCAAATTTTTTTACACTAAGTATAAAAAATGATGTCTCTTAAATGACCACCGTTTTCAGCTTCGCACTGATGGGCTCTTTTTTGAGCATTTTCCATAACACCTTTCAAAACTTGTGGCTGTAGCGTTCGAATTTCTGCAACAATGTTTGCCTTGAGTTCAAGGATTGTCTCTGGCTTGTTCACATACACTCGCTCCTTCAAATAACCCCAAAGAAAATAGTCGGGTGCTGTCAAATCTGGCGATCGCGCTGGCCAAATAATTTCCGAATTTCTGGAAATTATTCGCTCTCCAAAAATTTGATTTAAAAGTGCCATTGTGTCTCGGGCAGTAAGGGCAGTGGCTCCGTCCTGCTGAAACCATATACCAGGTCTGTTTTCAAGAGCAGGACGTAAAAAATTTTCTATCATAAACCGATACCGCTCTCCATTTACGGTTACAGCACTTCCATCTTCATTCTCGAAGAAGTAAGGCCCAATGACATTTTCAGATGTGATCCCACACCATACTGTACATCTGACGGGGTGCAATTGGCGTTGATAAATGGCTCTTGGATTTTGAGAACCCCAGAACCTACAGTTCTGCTTATTAACAAAGCCATTCAAATGAAAATGAGCTTCATCACTCATAATCAAATTTTTAATAAAGTTGATTTCATTTCTGGCCAACTATTGAAATTTAACTGCAAAATTTAGACGTTGCCGATGATCTGCGGGTTTTAATTCTTGCACCAATTGCACCTTATATGGGTATAACTGTAAATCTTTTTTTAAAATGCGCCGAAGTGATGTACGAGACATTTCTAGCTCAGCAGAACGCCTTCTGGCGGATGTTTCTGGTGCTTCGTTAACACTTTGCTGTACTCGTTCAATATTTTCCGCATTGCGATTTTCACGTGGTCTACCGGTTCGAGGCAAATCTCTTACGCTGCCATGTTGGTGATGACGATCAACTAAGCAACGAATCATTGCTTCAGAGGGCGAAATTCTGACGTTAAAATGTCGACGATATGCTCTTTGCGTTAAAATAATTGGTCTCTGGTTTAAATAATAAAATTCTATTGTTCTGGTTCTCTGTTCAGTTGTGAACCTGATCTATAATCTGAAAGAAAAAATAAAAAAAAATTAATAAACGAAAAAGTTATTAAACTTTTACACCCCTTGGTTTCTTTTGGCCCACCCTGTAGTTGCATCTGCTGTCAAAAGTGTTAAATCATCACGGCATAATGCCTCAGCTACTAATTTAGATGGTTCTAGTGTTGGAAGTAAATTCGTAATAAAATCCATTTCTTGTTGTTTGAACGAAACGATGAATTGATCTTAATTATTAATGATTTTAATACTTCATAACTTCAAAAAAAAAAAAGTTTGCTCCATGTTATGAAAAATACGTGTGTCTATTTCAGAATATTTTCAATGAATGACTTTATTTTCATATGTCATTATATTACAATATATATATATATCAAAAACATTCCAAAGCATACTACGACATCTTTCCCTGTCTCTATTATTCCAATTCGTAATTCGATTAAATTCTAAAGGCGTAATAATTTAGAAAAAATTTAAATTTAAAATAAACATAATTTGAGGCACAAATTATAAAATGAATACCCTTCTAATTCATAGTCCAAAAGGTGTTTAGGAGGGTTTCGATTTCGTGTTGGCCTGTCTATATGTTGATTCTCCTCACACGCTTGTTCAGCAACTTCGATACTTTGATTGTTCATCGGCGTGTTATCATTTGATGAATGTGATGGAGTTTCAAGACGTTCCTCGTTGGCAGTAGGGTTTTCCGTTATGATGTTCGATGGTTCATAACCGTTGGTTGTTGACATGGTTAGTGGATGTTCATTGCGGGGTTGTTCCCTACCATTTTCATCTGCGCCCGATCCGACTTTGCGTACTTGATCAACGTGCCGCCGCCAGACGCGTCTGTCTTCCAATGTAACTGTATAATGTAAATCTCCGTCTCTGTTTTGTATAATACCGAACGACCATTTTTTTTTTTGCAAAGGCATTCCCGCACTGTAACATTATCTCCTGTTACAAATTTCTTAGTTGTAACCTGGCGTTCAGGTTTGTGGACCGCGTTGCTCGGCAAAATCAGGTCAAGTCTGGATTGAATTTGTCTGTTACACATCACCATAGCTGGTGATTTGTCTGTAGCTGGGTGTATAGCGCGACGATACGATACCAGCACCTGATCTAAATTTTTCTGTATATCATTGTTTTGGCAATTAATTGCTTTTAGTTTATTCTTAAATGTCTGTATGAAACGTTCAGCCTGTCCATTCGTTTCTGGGTGATACGGTGCGCCAGGTTTGTGTGTAACGCCATTACGATCTAAAAATTTCTTAAATTCGGACGATTTAAATTGAGTACCGTGGTCACACACTTGCACGTTGGGTGTACCAAATGTAGTAAAAATGTTCCTACAAACCTTTATCGTAGTTTCGGTTGCAATATCGGATACGATGCGCACCTCCGGCCATTTGCTAGAAGCGTCTACCAGTACAAAAAAATATCTGCCCAGAAAAGGACGTGCGTAACCAACATGTACTCTTTCGAATACCTTTTTCGGCGGTAACCAATAGTGTACAGAATCCGATGTAGGATTAGATCTCGAAATTTGACATGCACGGCAATTAAACACTATTTGCTCAATATCTCAATATCCAGATTCTTCCTCCAGCAATAGGCACGGGCCAGAGCCTTCATTTTAGCCATTCCAAAATGGCCTATGTGCAGTTCTTTAAGCACTTTCAATCTCAACATCTGTGGAATGTAAACTCTTATCCCTCTTAAAAGGCACCCCCTGTTGTAGAGAAAATTCATTCTGATCAACGCCGAAACGGTTACCTGATTCACACTTTCTTCCATATTTGAGGCGTCCAACCAAATTTTTAATTTCCTTAACATTCTTTGTTGCTGCACTTAACTCCTTTACAGTTACAGGTAAGTTTTCAATAGTTTCGGTTTCAACCTGGTCGATTTCTCCATTACAACGGCTCATATTCGGTACAGATAAACGGCATAATGCATCTGCGTTGCTGTTCTCCTTAGAATTTCGGAATCTAATTTTATAATCGAATGACTCCAAATATATCGCATAGTGTTGCATTCGCGTTGCTGACAAAATAGGTAGTCCTTTGTGTTCCGAAAAAATCTGCGAAATTGCTTTATTGTCGGTGATCAACGCAAATTTCCTGCCGTATACATATTGGTAGAACTTTTGAACGCCAAAAATAATGGCATAAGCCTCTTTATCCAGCTGACTATATCATTGTTGTGTCTTGTTCAACGTACGTGAAGCGAATTGTATAGGTTTCTCAATACCATTTGCGTATTCATGACTGAGCACTGCACCTACACCTGTCGGGCTTGCGGCCACTGCTAGTTTAATTGGAATTTTCGGATTATAATGGACAAGTACGGTGTCAGACTGAATTTGCCGCTTTACCTCCTTAAACGCAGCTTCGCATTGAACTGCAAAATTAAATTCCACGTTATTGTGCAATAACCGATTCAGTGGGTACACCCTGGAACTTAGGTTCCTAATGAACCGAGCGAAATAATTGATGAGCCCCAAAAAGCAACGTACCTGTTCCTTGCTGGTAGGTCGCTTAATGTTCTGTATGGCGTCTACTTTAGATGTCATCTTCCTAATACCATGTTTGTCTATAATATATCCACAAAAATTGTCATTTTTCCAAATTGACTCACATATTGTGAGCCTCCAACCGGCGTAAACTTCGTCCAACAGTTTGGGATGTAATTTGTCATTTTCTGCTTTAACCTTAATATCATCTAGGAAAACTTTTACACCCGGTATATCCACTAACAGATGTTCCATGAATCGCTGCCAAATTGATGGTGCACATGATATTCCAAGTATCAATCTTGTTGGTTTGTACAACCCTTTATGTGTGTTCAATGTTAACAGATGTTGATCCTCTGGGTAGACTTCAAATTGTAAATATGCTTTCGCTAGATTAATTTTCGAAAATTTATTACCACCAGCCACTGTGCTGAAAAGATCATCTATAGTGGGAAGAGTGTTTCATCAACAAGTAATTCGGGGCTAAGCGTGACTTTATAATCCCCAGAAAGGCGAACCGCATTATTTTTCTTCCGCACCACAATTGGTGTAGCCCATCACTTGCGTCCACTTTTTCAAGCAGTCCATCTTTTACTTGGCTTTCCAACTCCTCCGCAACTGTTTGCAACAATGGAAATGTTACCCGTCGGGCCTTTAAAAATCGTGCTCTAAATCCAGCAATTTCACCAGATGTGTCTGAAAATAATCTAGGATATTTTTCCAAAATTTCTTTCAACTGACCTTCTTGTTTAATGGCTTCTAGTATTTGATTAACTTCCAAGGGTGATTTTAGTTTTCTCTTTAACATTTGAGACCAATCTAATTGTACTGTATGCAGCCACTCCCTAGTAAGGTTTTACGATCAGAATAACCTAGAAACATTTTTATACCCTATACCACTATGTGGTTTGGGTATAATGACTTTGTGCTGCTGTTTGTAACAACCAAAAATATTTGACCTAGACCCATCTTTAATCATACCGATCGAATCAGAATCACTTTCTGAGTTGATTTAACAATGTCCGTCCGTCCGTCCGTCCGTCCGTCTGTGTGTCCATGTAAAGCTTGTAATCAAACTGCAGGTCGCAAATATGAATATATTTTGATGAAATTTGGTATATAAGCTTTTCTCGGCCATGGGATGAACGCTATTGAAATTGGTGAGAATCGGTCCATGTTCAGACCTAGCCCCCATACAAATTACCCATATGAAATCGACATAAATTGCCATAAGATCCAAATTGTCATATAGATCTTACTCAAATTGGGTTTGTATGCGTTCATTACATCCACTAATAAGTAGTCCAAAAATGATCCCTTTGACCCCATATGGAGCTGCTTCCCGATCTGCACTTAAATCTATTAAAAAACAAAAATATTGCACTGATTCTTCTCAAATTTTGTTTCTACATATTTTTGCAAAATACAAGAGACTTTACCAAACATGATCAGGATCGGTCCATTTTTGGACCTAGTCCCTTTATAGATATAGCATCCGATATGAACTTTTTCATATCTGCAGCCAAAAAAATTAATAAAAATCCCACTCAAATTTGGTTTTTGCTTATTTTCAATGTCCAGTTAGTTGGGCCTAAGAGATAGGGTTTCTAAACGCATGGTATAGGTCTAGACCGACTATAATTTTCTTACTTGTTATCTTTAATGTTTTCTTAGTTTTAACTGTAACCCATACATAAGCAAAACAGTTAATCGGTGTTTTACAATAACTATAGAGTTTCAGATCAGGGTTATGTACATTAATGTTTTGCCCAAAATACTTGTTAGCATCCGACAAACTTATTATAGATACTGGTGCACCAGTGTCCATTTCAAATTTTATGTTTTTTCCGTTTACCAGTAGTTTGTACAAGATTTTGTCCCGCAGCCCTAATTTATGTTCACCATTCTCTATTTGTGGCAAATCACCTTCATCAAAATCGCCAGTATCTGTGTCATCTACTTTGTCAGCTATACGTTCCAACATCTTCTTAGCCTTTAAACGAACTCTGCGTAAATGACCCTTTCTTTTACAATAACTACACAATGTATCAATATGTTTACACTCATTTGCTATGTGATCGGCGTTTCCACATCTGAAACATTTGCTGCCGTTGTTAACTGTCCGGCGTGGTGGATTGATTTTCCTTTAAATTCTCCTTTCTTGAAATTTGTCTATAGTTCCATCATTTTCCTTATTTATTTCCTCAAAACCTTTTTCTGCACATTCGTACGCACTCGTAAATTTGCTGCTTCATTTAATGTAAGTTTTTCCTTTTCTAATAACCGGCTCCGAATCTTTTGGTTAATCAACCCGTACACAAATTGATTTCTCAGAGCCTTAAAAATGTAATCGCCAAATTGCAACCAACAGCTGCATGACGTAGAGCCACCAGATATTCTGCAGCCGTCTCACCTGTTCTTTGCTTCCTCGAATGGAATCTAAAATTTAACAAAATTTCATTTGGGGCTGGCTTATAATGTTTTTCCCGAATTTCCGGGATGTCTTTATATGATAAACATTCCGGTGCCCGTGGTAACGCCTTGTCGCACAGTCTATTGTAGATAACTGTTCCCATATAATGCAATATATTCTGCGTCTTCTTTGTATTTGCAACGTCGAATATTGCCAAACCGGTTTCAAACCTCTTTACCCACCGATTCCATTTCATTGTTTTCTCGTCAAATGCATCCATCTGAAAAGCACTAGCTGCCATGCTTAGATCTTTTTTTAAAGTTGTTTTGGGTTCGTTTTCTTTGTCTTAACTCTCAGTTTCGTTTTCCATAAAAGTTTAAGCTCGTCGCCAGAAATGTTATGAAAAATACGTGTGTCTATTTCAGAGTATTTTCAATGAATGATTTTATTTTGATATGTCATGATATTACAGTATATATATATCAAAAACATTCCAAATCATACTGCGACACTCCAGTGACTTCTTATGTCAGACAACAACGATTTTTATTTCCCAAGCACTGCTTTGATATATTTTTTATGAAAATTGTTATTTTTAGTTGCTGAGTGTGGGCACAATCTGATGATACTTCTTACCTTTGTTATCAATGCGAAAAGCTCATCTAATTATTTTGGCTCAGTTTCTTCAAAAATAAATTAAAATCCACTATAGTGGTGCTCAAATTCTAATTCGAACTCGTCATTATTGGCTTCCAGTTTAACTGTTTTGCTGGTTGAGCCGCCATCAGTATTTAATTTTTAATTAAACTTACACTTAACTTTTATGAATTCTCCCGATTTGTCATGTAAGAAATAACACCATATAGGAGCTCTTTCAAGTACGCTTGCGTAATTCTTGATTGTGCTTGTGCTTATGGTTGGTTTAAGAGGACTGGGAAATTTTTATTTTAAATAATGATAATTAAATTTATACAATAACTAAATGTTTACCGGGCTTGATGAATAATGGAAATTATTTAATACCTTATAATTTTTAATGTTTGGCACCATAATGTAACTGAAATTACACGATACTTTGTTCAACGCGCTTCAACTATTTCAAATTAATATTTACTATTGAATCAAATATTTGCCGCTTAGTCTTTAAATATTTTTACAGCACTGAGTTTGAAGACTATTTAGTTTATTCAAAACTGCTCTTTCACTATTTCAAATTCCTGTTGTAATGAGAAATTTTCAGAACTGCTTTTTAAATTTTTTTTGGTACTAAATTTGAGAAGTACTTAATTTATTTAGAATATTTTCGTATAATTTCACGTTATAAATTGTCAGTACTAAAACTCAGTGTTTCGAAGATTTTCACCACCGAGTTTCTGGTGCCAAAAATAAGCTGATATTCTCAAGACCCTGGAAATGGATGCTCTAACATTGCGATTAAACAACACACAATATCCCTATGACATTCCAAGGCTAAAATCAATTTATATTTTCTCTTTAGGGCCTTAGAAGACTAAAAAGTTCATTTAGTCATCGTCCAGATGGTATCCCAGCTGAATTTAATATGCTACTCTATACTAGTGGCACAATTAATAGAGGAATTGTAAAGATATATCGCTCGTTTGTGAGAAGACCGGCATAACTCAAAAAAGCGATACCGAGATAAATGCATTTAAAATTTTCAATAAGTTTTAAATAAATAAAGTATAAAACACTTTTGGTCGCCTCTCTACGTGAGAAAGAGATATCAATACCAATTTTTGATATGTTTTAGATTATGGTATGGCCCATATTTCTGCATCATTAACTCAAAAATCGTTTTTTAATTATGCCGGTCTTCTCGCAAATGGGCGCTATGATATTCGAAAATTGTTTAAGAAATAAACTGATATTTTATGTCAGCAAATGTTATCAGAATTATCACCAGCTCAACAAGGATTTTTCAAATAACGGTCTGCTCCTACTAGCTTAATGAAATTGACATATATACAGAAATCTGATTCGTTTCATTTATTCTGGTGGTCAGAAATTATTGTTTCTTACAAACTGATGAGAATCTCTTTTTTTAAAAAACTAATTTTTTTAGAACCAATCGAGATTGGACGCGGTTAAGGCCAAAATATATTCTAAAATGGTAGTGACTGATTTATTTAGAATGTCAACAGTATCGGCAAATAGTCAATCACACATTTTTCAACACCACATATATGAATTCCTTTACCTGTAGTTTATCAGTTGATATTTTTCTCAGCCGTGGAGGTTTTAGTTCTTAGCCCTTTCTCTCTTCTTGCAATTATTTGTACTACTTGTAAACATTTCTTTTCGACTGGCCATCGTTTTTGTAGCAGAAATTTTGTTCCTCAAACAAAATTTAATGAAACTCAATGGAACAACCTTGAGTCTCTCTATTCAGCATACATATTCCTTTAGGTATGTCGAAAAACTAAACATTTTTCTAACCCTGATATAGAATGAAACAGTTATATCTCCAATCTGACTTAAATAGCTTCCACAACTGGTGTAATGTCTCAACCTAATGGATATGAGTCGAAAAAATGTCAGTCTATGACTTTCTTGAGATATTCGCAATCTATTAATGATTGGAAGTTCATTTAGCTAACAGGTACATGGACATATCAATAAATACGTCACAATTTGATTGAAAGAAACAATTCCATGTAATAGTATTTCTCAAGGTCATCGAAATAGACCTTTATTTGATCAGTGATTTCATCGTTGGAGTTGAATCTATATCCACTGAGTTATAGAAAATAGTCGCTGTGATCTACATTCGCAGAATTTGGCAGTTCCATTATGCCATTTCAACTACAGAATTCACCGTTTATTGCGTTTCCCTTTTTAAGGTAATCAATGTCTGTTATGCCGCGTACACCCCAAATACAGTCAGCATGACCTTGTTGACCATTAGGACCGCATTGGCCTTCTTCGATGTCGGTTTTTACAAACACTCACACGACGCTGGAGCTTTCTTCCACAAAGCTTATTCCGAAATGATTATTTATTGTTTATAGGTCATCAGTATGCTTATAAACAATCTCGCGCAATTTAACTCTCCGATCGGCAAACACCATACTACAATTTTCCATCCCACATTTCCTGGTACAGTGACTTCAATTAGACGTCCAGAATGTTCAATACTTCGTCCATATATTTCCATATTATTTATGGCTAGCTGAAAAAATATTTTGTTCACAAGTGAAATTATATCACATAGAGTTGCTCTATTTAAGACTAAAAATCTTACTATTTGAAAGGGAAAAAGAGACTTAAATATCGTAGAAAAAAGTCTAATAATTTTAAAGGATATTATGTTGGAAAATAGAGAAAAATTTTGACCATAACATAACATTTTCACTTACTTATCACGAATTAATTGAACAATATATAGCAATTAATTGCTCTTCGTGTATAAGTTATAGACTTCTGAAGAATTACAGATTTACAGATTTTCCCTTAAGTTGTTTGTTATGCTCAATGGAAGGCTTAAAACATAGATTGGTTACATTTTTATTAGTGGTTAAAAGTAAATATTTATCGTCAAATATCTAAAACTCTATGATACCGATAGTCTTGAAAATTTTTGTTATTTCATTAGATATAAATTTACGCAGTCAAACTAAAAATGGGTGAATTGGATTAGTAGGCGTGGCACCTCCCATACAAAGTAATTATTAATCATAAACTACCACGAAAGCGAGATTCTTGAAATTTTATTTGAGGCCATAAGTTATAGATATACTTATTTCAGATAAAATTATGCGCAATAGAACAAGAGGATGTGGCAAGATTTGAGTATGCCGCATTTGTGCAGTGAATATGTAGTTGGCAACCAAAAAAAAAAAAAAAAATAATAATGCAACGGGTGTCCATTGTTGAACAATATTTAAAAACTAATGAATGTTTGGCGGACACAGTTCGAAAATTTCGTGCAAAATATAGCCGAAATGTTGATCTAACTTCGTCAAACCTGACGAGGCAGGCAGGCTGGATTAATTAGTGATGCTAAATACAGTACTTGTTTCAAGGCAAGCCGTTCAAATATCAGTACCGACAGTGCATAAGAGTGTTGGTGAAACTCCAATAACATCAATTCAGTGTCTTGGACAAGGTTTGGAAATTTCGAAAAGCTCTCTACAGAGTAAATCACTTAGGATCTGAGCCTCTAAACTTAAAATATTCCATTGGCTTAAAAGCTGAGGCCGCATGACAATGCACAGCGCAAACTGTTCATCGAATGGATGAACATCAAAACGGGATGCAGATTGTTCTAACAAAATGATCCTAAGTGATGAACCATATTTTCACCTTGATGGCTTCGCTAATTGCAGCTTTTGGCTTCAGAGAATCCTCAGGTGTTTGCATCTACAACATTTGAATATCTGGTGTGGATAATAGGCTAGTTTCCTCAAAATTGGATGATATCGATGTCGACGACATGGTGTCACATGTCATACAGATCGTGAAATGATTCAATCAATGCATGATACATTTCATGATCGTACATTGCCTTGCACATTCTTGAATATCCATACATGGGAACGAAATTCAACAAAATGGTCATGTAAAATTTCGATTGAAGAGTGCGTACGTGCCAGCAAATCCGTAGTGGCATATGTTCACTGTGTTGTTCATATGTAATTTATGATTCAATAAAAAAATTATGTAAAGAAAAAAAGCTGTGTATTCTGTTTAATTCAAATCTAACGTAAGTTTTGGTACACCCTTGATATCCCATACAAAGTAAATCTAGACTACTTTGATAGCGATTCTTGAAAACTTCTATGAGTAAAGTAGTTTCACATCTACGTACATAGTTTTTGTTGCTTTCATAGTTTAGTTTAAAACAATAATGAAAAAATTATACAGAAGATTATATGATAAATATTTGTACAATAAAATCTATGAAAGCTATTGTTTCAATTTTATTTATATTCTATAGCATTTTTTTTAAGTATATAAATCATACTTTAGAAACCATAACATTCTTCCCTCTCTGAATCATCTAGATTCACCATAATCATCAGCAATAATAGCTAACTTTGAAACAGGTCTGCGTATTATACCTTTAATAGTCTTAATTTCAGCGAAACGAATTTGTTCGTCTTTGGCAGGAAAAACTTTCACAATTCGATCTTTTTACCATGGACTTCTTGGGAGGGTTGAATCTAAAATCAAAACAATATCATCTTCTTTAATTGGATTTGAATTATCTTTCCATTTAGTCATTTGGAGAAGTTGCGGAAAATATTCTGTCACCCATCTTTTCATTAACGATTCTTCAAATTTTGCAAAATTTTCCACTGCTTACGGAGGCACATATTTTCATTAGCGTTGCCTAGACTCTGTGTTAAATTTAAGCTATTTAGCAGAAAGTGGTTTGCTGTAAGAGGTTCATCATCGTTTGATTTTATTGGTATTTCTGTTTTCCGTCTCAATCAGCAAACTTCGGATGGTTTCCGCTTGTGGAGATGAATCTGTTAATGTCTTACGCAGAAGTCTGATGATAAATCTGATGACTTTCGTTTCAACCCCAAAGATGAGCGATGTTTTCTTCAATAAGGAAAATGGACGATCCTTCACCAAACACTGCAAAAGCTTTAGCCAAACCAGAACAATTTCACAGGTAATATTTGAAAAATATTACTTGCCTGCAATTATTGCTCTCTGCAAATTAGCAAGTGTTTTGAATGATTTTGTACCTGTACTACTTTTTCTTCATGTAGTGATCTGTGGTGATGCAATTTACAGTTACTTGTACCACATACTTTCATATAACGGCAGCTTCTATTACCATGACCTTCGTGGAGGCAACAAAAAACATAACTTTAGCTGTTTAACTTTTTCCCAACGTGATGTTATTGCATGTTCTCCATTGCATATATCACACTTTAACTTTGTCTTCTTTCTATCTATAACCATCATTTGTTGAATAGGCAGACTTTGTTGAGTTATATTTGACATCAAACTTATTACTTTTGCCAAATCACCAAGCCGTTTGAAATTTACGTGGTATTATTTGAATGATTACTGCATCCTCATAATTTTAAAATTGTATGGTCCATTTTTTTATGAGTAATAGCCGCAAATTGTTGATCCTTTTGAATTTGAGAACAAACTAGAATATCGGGAGAGACCAAATCTAAACTCCAATTCTTCTATCACCTTCGGGACATCGTTCGGATAAATCAACATAGATGAGACAGCTTCCTTAGCTGGACCAGAAAGGCATTTCTGAAGACGCATAAGATTCTGACGACAATTGTATTTGAAGGCATCAGTTGTGTCCTTAAAATTGACTAAAAACAATAGCCACTCATCAGCATTGCCCGAGAATGCTGGTAAATCATATAACTTAAATGAAGAAGCAATAATATTATGGCCCAATATTTCAGTTGGAGCACGTGGCTCTTCACTAGAAATAATGATATTAGGTACAAACGACAAACAACTAGGAGTACATGAACTCAAATTAGAAACAAAAGGCGAGTTACATATATAAATGCTACCAAAACCCCAGACAAATTTGAGAAATTCTTTAATAGCATTGGTAATGTTAGTGAACCCTAATTATTGGCACGAGCCAACATTATTTAAATAATTTCACAACTCACGGTAATTGTGACACAAAACAAATTTTAAAATTGCATTTCCGTTCTCATAACGAAAATGCAATACAACAAAATATTTAAGTTAAATTTTAAAACCAATTGCAACAGATATTTTTCAAGCTAAATTGAAAAACAATAACATAAGTTCTCTTCGTTACCAATATGTAAATTCTACAGAAAACGAAACACACTTATGACAAATAATTTTGGGCTAAATTAAAATTGCCAACATAAGGTGTTTGTTTCCAATGCATTTTATACCGGAAACAAAACACTAAATTACCAAAAACAAATAACACAATTGTATCTAGAATAAGCTATAATAAAATGAAATATAAACCAATGTATGTAATTGAAAAGAAGAAGTCAGTCGTATTCTCGCGGTCAAACAATAGTTCAGTTAAGCTACTGTTAATAGTTTGTAATGGTTTATAATAAAGTAATTTAATTATATTATCTTTTTTAAAAATTGATTGTAATTAAACAAATACGAAAGTGGCGCAGTCGGTTGTCCTTTCCTTAAAATAAGAAAGGATAGTGATTCGAAATACGAGCAAATAATTAGACAGTGGCAGTGTAGTGAACTCAAAGAACATTTGCAGACACCACCCACAAAACAAATAAAAAACCAACAAAAATAAAATCAACTGATAGTGATTTGAAATACGGGCAAGATATTAAAACAGTGGCAGTGAAGTGAATTCAAAGATTCAAAAATTAAGACCAGCTGAAACAAAGAGTTTGACCGGAGAAGAATGGAGCAAGCCCAGGGTGTTGATACCTCAGTACTGGAACAACTAGCCAGACGAGAGCAACAACTCGAACAACTACGTAATGCTTACGTAGAACTACAGCAAAAGCAGACATCCATTAGTAACAACAATTTGGATAGAGTTATAAAAAATATGAATCAGATTCCAATTTTTACTGGATATGGACACATAACCATCAACTCGTTCCTAAGCAGTACAGAGTAATTTTTATCAACATTGGAAAATGAGGAACAAGTGAAAGAGGTAACAAGGGCGATATATTACCGCACAATACAAGGTGAAACCAAAGATGAAATCATTAACATACCACAACCGGACAATTGGACACAAATATAGCAGACGTTGAAGCTGAGATACAAACCGGATATAGAACCATATGAAATCTACAGGAAGATCAACAACCTAAGAGCTAATACTGTAAGTGATTTAGCATTAGAAGTTCAAAAAATGAAACATAAGTCTGATGAATTAATATTAAGTATATTATAGAATAGATTTAGGGTTGGACTTGACGAATATAGACAGCTTATTAGTGAATACTATAAAAGAAATTACTCAGGGTGTATTATTGGACAAAATTTATGAGGAAGACAACCTAGAGATAATAATAAATATCATGACAAGAAGAAGATACGAAAATAGCTGCATTATGCAAGAATTTAAAAAATATTAAGTAACCTCTCCAAACAACTCTAAACAAACAAATAAATATCAGTGTAAAGACAGATTTTATAACAATCGGAATAAAGACTATAGGGAAAATTATTCAGGCCAAATGAGGCAAAATAACCAGAATTTTAACAATACACCTTACCAGAATCAAAATCAAAATAGAGAATAAAGGGAAAATTATTCAGGTCAAATTATCTGGACAGTTTAGGCGGAATCAAGAAGAACCGATGGAGATAGACAACAATGAAACAGATTATATTGAAACAGATTATAAACCATCAGGAAATCCAAATCGGAATCGCAGCCAAAATCGTTGGAGTCAGATTAAGCAGGACGAAAGGGGACCGAATGAATATTCAGAGGAAATAGATAATACGATTTTTTTTATGAAGCATTGCCAAAGATAAATATAACAATAAATAAGAAAAACTATGTAGCCCTTAGATTATGATATAAACGATTTTTTGAATCGAAGATTAAAACTTAAACATTTAGCACACTAACCAATAAAGATACAATTAATTATGAAAAGCATACAATTGCATCAGAAGAATTTAACTTACCAAGTAATGCAAGGGTAAAATGGAAAGTTACACCCTTAACAAAAAGAAAATATTATATTAATATCGGGATTGATATTATAACGTATCTTAATGCAATTATAAATACTAGCAGATTCCAGCCCTCGAAATTCAAGTGCAAATTCTAGGAAATTTTATTTTTTCATCATATAAAGACCCTAAAGGTATGCTAATCAATTATAGCCAATTCACAAGTCCACGCAAAAAACAAACTCATTTTTATTAAAAACACATTAACAAATTTAATAAACACACACATAGCATTGTATAATTTTATGCATCTTTAGTAGCAACTTTAAATGCAATTTACTCAAAATAAAGGAAAAAAATTAAAAATCTGTAAATCTGCAAGAGGGCTAAAAAGAAATACCTTTCAAGTGATATATGTTTGGTCAAAATCGGGATAAAACGGTAGAACAAAACATCGGTCACAAGGAATCGCCTACCCTATTAATATTACAGATAGAAAAAAGAAAAATAATTTTAAATCATAAGGAAAGTAAATTTTAGACTAATCCATACAAATTTAATGAAACTTGCACATTAGAAACAACAGGAAATAAAATAGAAGGAATTCAACTGAAACATTTGAACACTGAGGAGTATAACGAAGTAGGCTAAATTTTAAAACGTTACGAAAATTTATTATTTAAGGAAGGGGATCCATTAACAAATGCCACAGACGTACAACATGAAATACAGACAATTACAGATCAACAGATTAATTCGAAACTATACATAAGGAGGATGTAAAAAAACAGGTAAAAGAAATTACACAGCAAGGTATTATTAGAAAAAGTAGATCAAAATATTCTAGCTTATTAATCGTCATTCCGAAGAAAATAGACAATTTAGGTAAAAGAAAGTACGCACTCGGGCATACAAGAAACCTATAACCAGATAAAATATATAATTTATTATCCAAAATTAATGGAACTGATTCAGTTAGTAATTAATCAATGCGATATATGCAAGGAAATTAAATATGACAGGAAACCGATAAAACCAAAATACAAATTTACGGAAAGTCCGACAGACAAAAATCAAATAACACACATAGACACATGTATGTTATTTTGACAATAATAGATAAATTTTCGAAATTTGGAGCAGCTTATCCCCTAAATGACAGAAACCGTGTTACGATAATAGAACAATTAGAAGACCACTTTGCAAAAATAGGAAAACCGACGAAAATATAGCTGTTAATGAGCTTAAGACATTACGAATCAAAGAATTTCTGAACCAAGAGGGAATTCAACTACATTTAACAAAACCTACCAGCCACACAGATAACGCAGATGTAGAAAGAATGCATAATACTATTGCAGTAAAGTTTAGAATAATATACAAATCTGAGAAAAATTTACCAATAAAACAAATTATACAGAAAGCAATGCGTAATTATAATAACAGATACCACTCTACAATTAATAAAAATTAATAATAATAATAATAATAATCACCCCAGTAGATCTTCAAAACGGTAAAGTTGATATAGTCAAAATAAAACAGAATATTGAAGAAAATAAAAAGAAAGTCATAGATAAACTGAATAAAAATAGGGAACAGTATGAGGAGAATATGAGAGAAGGATATGTGAAGAATTACAAAGCGGTTAGACATAAGGAACAACCAAAGTATAGGAAATTAAAATTAGAAAACATACATCCATGTAATATCAAAAGACCTTTAAAATTTTCAGATATGGACGATATTAACAATAATTCTAAAATGAACACCGACAATTAAAGGAATGATGACTACAAGACTTTTAACAGAACAAAAAGGATTCATAGATATTTACAAGAAAAACCAGGAAATTGTTAATGGATCTGACATAATATTACACATAGTTAACTTACATGAAATAGAAGACATTTTAGACAACTTAACGGAAAATATTATCTTAATGAAAGTGGATAATAAAAATTTACTTCAGTCAGAATTAATGGACGCTAGAAATAAATTAATTACTTTAAAACTGGAACAGATTAGGCAAAGACGTGGACTTATAAATGGAATAGGAAGTATGTCCAAGTGGTTATTTGGAACAATGGACGAAGAGGACAGACAAAATATACAAAATCATCTTTTTAACATTAATGAAATAATAGCAAATAATAATGAACAAATATTAATTAATGACTATTTTAATGACACCTTAAACCATTTAAAATTAGTTATAAATTAGTTATATATAGAAATACGATAGAAAAAAAATGAATACTATAAGTAAATTGGTAGAAATTGAAAATGAAAAAAATTTTTATTTAGAACAAATGACTAACATACAATTATTAAAAAATAAAATAGATAAGTTACAAGATAATGCAATTTCTTCACAACATAATATTGTACATCCAAATATTTTAACAAGCTATGAAATACAAAAGTATGAAATCGATTATAACTAATTGAAATATAAACAGCATTTCTAAACAATTCGTATCTAATTTTTTGCATCAAAATACCCAAAACATTTCAATTAGTGAAATTAAGATCAATTGTACCTATTCCAAATAACGAAAATAATGAAATAGATTATAACATTGAACAAATTTTTCATTAAAAATGTAATTAAAAACAAGTAAGAAAATTATAGTCGGTCTAGACCGACTATATGATACCCTATACCATGCGTTTAGAGACCCTATCTCATAGACCCAACTAACTGGATATAGAAAATAAGCATAAACCAAATTTGAGTGGGATTTTTATTAATTTTTTCGGCTGCAGAGATGAAAAAGTTCATATCGGATGCTGTATCTATATGGGGACTAGGCCCAAAAATGGACCGATCCTGACCATGTTTGGTAAAGTCTCTTGTATGTTGCAAAAATATATACAAACAAAATTTGAGAAAAATCAGTGCAATAGTTTTGTTTTTGATAGATTTAAGTGAATATCGGGAAGCAACTCTATATGGGGCCTATGACTAAGAGTTGTCCAATAGGGATCATTTTTGGACTACTAATTAATGGATGTAATATGTACATACAAACCCAATTTGACTAAGATTTGTATGATAATTTGGATCTTATGGCAATATATGTTGATTTCATAGGGGTATGGGGGCTAGGTCTGAACATGGACCGATTCTCTCCAATTTCAATAGCGTTCATCCCATAGCCGATAAAAGCTTATATATACAAAATTTCAGCAAAATATATTCATATTTGCGACCTGCAGTTTGATTACAAGCTTTACATGGACACACAGACGGACGGACGGACGGACGGACGGACGGGCATCGTTAAATCGAATCAGATAGTGATTCTGATTCGATCGGTATAATTAAAGATGGGTGTAGGTCAAATATTTTTGGTTGTTACAAACAGCAGCACAAAGTCATTACACCCAAACCACATAGTGGTATAGGGTATAATGATTGTCAATTAATAAAACATAATGATTTCGAAATATTAGAATTAAATATAGAAACAATTATAATTAAAAATGCCACAAATGTTAAGATTAATCAAACTTGTAGTTCTGAGAAAATTGTATTAAATGGAAATTATTTAATTAATTACAACAATTGTTCAATTAGAATAAAAGATTATTATATGTGGAATATTGTAGAAAATGTAGAACCAAAAAAAATTTTAAATAATAATAAATATTTGTGTTTTCTTGTTGTTATTAATATATACATTTATTGAGCTTGAGGCCAATTTTGGAATTTTTGTTGTTGTTTTTTATTTATTCAATATTTCGCTATCCGCTGGATAGCATCTTCAGGAATATAATTTCTAAAAACATATAACACAGAACGTTATAACATAATAACAAAAAAACAATAAGACACTTACGAGTAACAATAATTAAAATTAACAAAAATGCACCCTTGTGCTTTTACATTTCATATTGTACTAATTTTTATACCCTATACCACTATGTGGTTTGGGTATAATGACTTTGTGCTGCTGTTTGTAACAACCAAAAATATTTGACCTAGACCCATCTTTAATTATACCGACCGAATCAGAATCACTTTCTGAGTTGATTTAACAATGTCCGTCCGTCCGTCCGTCCGTCCGTCTGTGTGTCCATGTAAACCTTGTAATCAAACTGCAGGTCGCAAATATGAATATATTTTGATGAAATTTGGTATGTAAGCTTCTCTCGGCCATGAGATGAACGCTATTAGTGAGAATCGGTCCATGTTCAGACCTAGCCCTCATACAAATTACCCATATGAAATCGACATAAATTGTCATAAGATCCAAATTGTCATATAGATCTTACTCAAATTGGGTTTGTATGTGTTCATTACATCCATTAATGAGTAGTCCAAAAATGATCCCTTTGAGCCCATATAGAGCTGCTTCCCGATCTTCACTTAAATCTATTAAAAAACAAAAATATTGCACTGATTCTTCTCAAATTTTGTTTGTATATATTTTTGCAAAATACAAGAGACTTTACCAAACATGATCAGGATCGGTCCATTTTTGGACCAAGTTCCTATATAGATATAGCATCCGATATGAACTTTTCATATCTGCAGCCAAAAAAATTGATAAAAATCCCACTCAAATTTGGTTTTTGCTTATTTTCTATGTCCAGTTAGTTGGGCCTAAGAGATAGGGTCTCTAAACGCATGGTATAGGGTATCGTATAGTCGGTCTAGACCGACTATAATTTTCTTACTTGTTGTATTTAATTATGATGTGCCGGTAGCTATGAGCGCAATTATCAATGTCAGTTTTGTAGTTCATTCTATTCTCTTTAATAATATGCAGCATTTCGAGTGTGTAACGTTTGTTATATTTGTCCTCTCTTTGAAAAATTTCTATCTCATCTAAGTTTGGGAGATGATGTTTTTCTGCATAATGGGCCATTAGTGAAGTTTTTTGCGTCATTGATTACGTCGATCTGATCTGTGTCCGGATACTCTCGTTTTTAATTTGTTTTTTGTTGTTCCTACATATACTTGTTTGCATATGTCGTTGTCGTTGCCAGTACAATTTATCTTGTACATAACATTTTCCAATTTTTCTATTTTACTTTTTGTATTTGAAAAAAGGTGTTGTAACGTGTTACTCGTCTATATGCAATTTTGAATTTGTTCTCGTTATATAGCCTCGATTTTCCTATTCTTTCCGAAATTTTTGGTATATATGCTAAAGTTTTGTAAATCATAGGTGTTTCCTCATGTCTAATTGCGGTGTTTTGGTGGCTTTTTAATAGGTTTTTTAAAATGTTTTTTGGAAAAGCGTTGTTTATTATGATTTTTTTTTATTTTATTAATATTTTCTTATGAAATTGTTTATCACTGATTGTGAGAACTCTTGTAATCAAATTATTGGCAGTGTTCATAATAATATTTTTCGGCTGACATGAAAAGAAATTTATTATACGACTTGATGACGTAGGTTTTTGGTACCAATCAATTTTAATTTTACCATCCATTCTTACCAACAAGGTATCTAGGTATGGTAGTCTTCCTTCTTGCTCTTCTTCTAACGTAAATTTAATTTGTCCATGAAAGTTATTTAAGTGTGCAAGGGTATTTTCAATTGCACTGATGCTAACAATTGCAAATATATCGTCAATGTATTTTGTTAGCAATCTTGGTTTATATTCCATTTTCTCAATACATGTTTTCAGGAGATCTTCCATAATAATGTCAGCTATGATTGGAGGCTGGTATTCCCATTAGTAGACCTTTGTACTGAGTGTAAAAATTTTCTTTATATTTAAAATATCGAGTATCTTTTATACAAAATTTCAATATTTTTAAGAATACGTCTCTTTTTATATTAGTATGTTTTTCTATTTCATGCCATTTCTCCATTATAACATTTATTGCATATTCCGCCGGTATGCTTGGAAATAAAGAAATTACGTCAACTGAAATTAGTTTTTCTATATCTATACTACTATTATTCAACTTATTCCTAAATTGCACGGCAATTTATTTAATATTGAAATATTAAAGAATTTTACTAATAAAATTACATTTGAACAAATTGAGAAAGAACATAAAAAGAATGTAAAAAATATCAAAGAGTTAAATTACCATAATAAGATTACATACAGCTGTAATATTTTAATTATAATAGTATTAATTATCATAATTTTATTAAACATAAATATATAACTTTAAAATAGAATAAAAGAATTAAGGAGAATTTTAATCCAAAGGGTGACATATATAAATGCTACCAAAACCCCAGACAAATTTGAGAAATTCTTTAATAGCATTGGTAATGTTAGTGAACCCTAATTATTGGCACGAGCCAACATTATTTAAATAATTTCACAACTCACGGGAATAGTGACATAAAACAAATTTTAAAATTGCATTTCCGTTCTCATAACGAAAATGCAATACAACAATATATTTAAGCTAAAATTTTAAAACCAATTACAACAGATATATTTCAAGCTAAATTTATAAACAATAACATAAGTTCCTTTCGTTACCAATATGTAAATTCTACAGAAAACGAAACACACTTATGACAAATAATTTTGGGCTAAATTAAAACTGCTAACATAAGGTGTTTGTTCCCAATGCATTTTATACTGGAAACAAAACACTAAATTACCAAAAACAAATAACACAATTGTATCTAAAATGAGCTAAAATAAAATTAAATATAAACCAATGTAATTGACAAGAAGAAGTCAGTCGTTTTATCGCGGTCAAACAATAGTTTAGTTAAGCTACAGTTAATATTTTGTTATGGTTTAAAATAAAGTAATTTAATTATATTATCTTTTTTAAAAATTGGTTTTAATTAAATATTAAATATATATAGCCTTCAATTAGCGAGAGCCATAAGTTATTAATGTATGGAGTAGACAGGTCGGTATCGGAATAATGGGTATGGTACTTTTCATACAAATCGAAGACATAACATCATCTATACAGAAACAACAACGCTTGGAGTCTATATAGCTACTTCAGAAAATATCAATAAATATATGTATCGTTAAAATGTTTATTCATTATATATTATTTTGTGATTTTCGAAAACACAAGGACACTATACAAAAAATAGTAGCACTTTAAGTGCAGGTATTTTTTAATTTTGTATTGCCTGGTGTTATTAAATGCTTTCATAATACATCTTTAGCAGTCAGACTTATATATAATAAAATTGAAAATTGTTCGTCTAGAGTGAATGGAAATAATGAATTACATTATATCTGGTTATGACATTGTTATACTGCCGCAAAGTTTGTATACAAAAAGTCAAAAATTTTTATTTCAGGTCATTGGTTTTCTTTCTACTTCACTCCATGAAATATACAGTTCATTTCAAGTATTTTATTGCACTTAAACCTTTATTGATGCAACATTTTATTCCTCCGGCACTCATGCCAGACGTGTGCATGAATATGCATTTATGTGTGTAAATATATTCAACTCTCGTATTGTATTGTATTTATTTGATAGTGTTAATATTCGCTTTGACTGCCACAATACTTGAATGTGTCATTTTTATTGCATGACACAATGACAATTTGCTGTATACTAAAATGAAGTGCATATAAATAGTTATATGTGTCCAATAGAGATGAGTGATTTTCATATCGGCAATTTAAACACATTTATTGAAATATCACGAGTATCCCACGTGTTGTCTTAATAAAGGAAGTTATGTCTCCAGTTTAGTAGTTTTATTATTTTTAGCTATTCTATTTAGAAAACACGATTGACATTTCACGTTTTACAGTTATTTGTAGTTAGAAATACGACGTTATCTCTTACTAAAGTTAGGAATTTCGCATTTCCTAGGAATCAAATTTGTGAAGTCACGGGTACTTCACATGTGAGTATTTCACAGTGTGCAGTACCAAAGCAAAAATTTAAATGCTTCAAAATGCAGTACACAGAAAATTACAACATTCATAATTGTTATTGATTTTTAAAGTTGTTGTGTTTTTTTTTTTTTTATGTGTAAACATCTATACGCGCACGGGGGTAAATTTCTATTTCACAATACAATCACAAAAAACAGTGTAACACGTAATAGGTGAGAGCTGGCACATAACGCTGTGTGACTTATGATTGTATTGGTGAAAAAAAAAATGATATAACATTGTTTTTTGATGCCACTTTTTTAAATCACTTTTATACGTTTATATTGGGATATTTTTAACGTTTTACAGCAAAAGGTTGTTCAATTAGCTGAAACAGTTTTTGCTATAAGTGATACATAGATGACGCTTTCTGTTTGATTTTAAAAAATGACATAAAAAAATCTTTAATTACTAGATGTTTACACATCTTCCCTGTGATCGGACACATGATTTTTTTTGTTGTATGGATATCACACAAAAAGTGAAAGAGTGACAGAAAGAAGTTTATTCTTAATTCAGCTAAGGTAGAAGAATTTTGGCAATTTCTTTTTTTGTTCATATTTTCAATTTTTATTAATTATGTTAAAATTTTTAGATGAAAACGTTATTATCGTAGGGCCGGACATCTGTTAACAATACAACTTTGAAATTTTAACGAATTTGTTATCAGAATCATATATATAAAAAAATATAAAATTATAGTCGGTCTATATTATAGATCCGATACCCTATACCCTACTCTCAAATAAAAACGTACGACACGACAATGTTATTTTCCTCATGTTGATGTGCCAGAGAAAACCTTTTTGAATCATTCAATTGGAGAGTGCTACCTCAATATCGATGACAGATGGCCTAACTGAAGCGCATACATATGAAAACTTAAAAAATGACTGCTTTTACCCCTTGACAGAACCTTTTGTCATATAAATATAGAAGAGACTTTTTTAATTTTTTTGTTACATTGCATCAAAGCAATTATACTTATGTATATAAAATAAATCTTATGTATATAAAAAATATATTTAAAACTTCATATATAATTAGTATACTTGAGAGCCCGATTATGGGACTATGTATAATAATAACTTATAGTTACTATTTGTTTATTTATAATTCTAAGTATACGAATTTTCTTTAAATAAACACTTAAAAAAATGGGTCGATTCTTGGATCGTATGCTGCCAGAAAGGTGACAAAACGTAATTATGTGATGTACAATACTTCAGATAAAATATGAAGTTGCGTTCCTTCACAATAAATGTCCAATTTATTGATTTAAAAATCGGCAGAAACTTATTTGTACTTCTGATATTTTCGGTGATGGCGTTTCACATTGTTTCTTTCTCTCATGTGTATAATGCTAAATTTTATTATTTTTAATAAGAATTTCGCACATCCCCATTTTTGTATGGTGTACCGAAAAGTGGAAAAGAGACAATTTTCCTTGATTTAAATGAGAAGGAGAAATACTGCAGTTTTTCGTGTGAATTGGTTATTTTCTTCCAAACACGAGAGGGAGTCAATAAGAAAAACACTTCATCCAATGATTCTTTAAGCCACCCGCAGCGTAAGATTTCGAAATGTCTTCAGGGATGACCTCCTCATTCTACACGAAAAAAGTTGCTGGGAACCAAATATGGTGAATAAAGTGGATGTGGCAACAGTTCAAACCCCAACTTGTGGAGGAGAAATTTTTTGGCTAAATTGTAGGTGTTTTTTCTGGATTTCTTCGCTTAATTGTTCCATTAATGATATATAATATTCTCCATTTATTGTTCTTCTGCTTTTTAAGTAGTCAGTGTAGATAATTTTATTTTTTTATCCCGAAAACCCGCCAGCCAATTTCACTATGTTTGCTATGTTCGGGGTGCATTGTACCGGCGAAGAAATTGATCAGGACATGTGCCATGGACTTCGTCTTACTCGTCTTTGATTTTTTTAGGTTTTCTGAGTTTCAAGTAAAAGGTTTCGATGTCAGCATAAAATCAATTTTTTCCCCATTTTTCGTACTGAATGACGGAATAACCTAAAAATTTAGCAGTTATCTTTTCCAACATGTCATTTTTCAAAAACCTACACATCAAATAAAAAGTCAGGATCACGGCAACTTTTTCAAAAAATTGTGATTTACAAATCAAGGTCATTGAGAATTGTGTACCTCAAACATGACTGGATCACTCATTACGAGGGCTTCTTCTACTCATATATATATTTTAAGAAAAATGAGAACCCCAGAATATCTATCAGCATGATTGGCTTTATTACTTTGCAAATTACATACAAATATATTTTTGCATGCGTTTGAATCACTTTTTCGTTCAAAAATCTTTGAACTCACAAACTATTTATCATGCTCGGAAAAAGAAGGAAGTTACTGGATGTCAAATCATGACTTTACGAGTGAGCAGACCGTCTTGTCGTGTTTTTTATTTATTTTATTTAATTTATTTAGTCTATGGATTAAATCCTTTCAGACTTTATAACATACATATATAAAAATTACAATAGTATTTAAACCTAGGTATTTAAAAACAGAATTATATTACGTTTAATAAGATCAATATATAAAGAATAATCTATGAAATTATAAAGATCATTAAAATTCTCACATAATCTTCTAAACGGATCAGCATTTGCGTAGTTTGAGCGGAAATACTGGATGGACAGAGGATTGAAGTAACGGGTCGGACGTTGAGGAACATTAAAAGTAACATTATTCAGCAGGAATTCAGAGCATGCGTCGCCATTTATAACTTTTATTAAAAATGTCACATTTAGCATTTTTTTCGGCTTTTTAAGGAAGGCAATTTAATTTGACCTAACCTTGAACTATACGACGGTAGATTAATAGAAGAATTTGGATATAGATTTCACAAGCAGAACAATAAAAATTGTTTCTGAACAGACTCAATGTGATCGCTATGAATGGCGTAATGTGGATCCCAAACAACAGAACTGTATTCCAAAATCGGTCTGACAAGTGATGTATACAGTTGTTTAGTTATGATTGGATCGCATAATTCTTTGTTGAGAAAATGGTAGTTTTGTATCTAAAAAAAAAACTCAAGAAAATCTCAATCAATAATGACGTTCACATACTCCAACTGATAACCGCCAAGAGAATATATACCCAAACTTCCTTGTTTTCTTGAAAAACGCATGTATTTACATTTTTCTAAATTTAAATCCAAAAACTGTAAGTTACACCATATGAAAAAAATCTCGAAATCGTTTTGCACCAAGGCTTGTTCACAGGAATCGTTATAGCTAAGGAAGATTTTTACTTCATCAGCATACATTAAAACGTTAGAAAAATTTATTATAGATGGAACATCATTAATAAAAAGAGAAAATAAAATTGGCCCAAGATGGCTACATTGCGGTACACCAGAATTTACTTTTATATTCTTAGACGTAGTATTATTAAAACGAACACATTGCACTCTACAAATCAGGTAAGATTGAATATAGTTTATGCAGTTGTTGGTAAATCCCATTAAGTGCAATTTTCTAAGTAAAAGACAGTGATTAACTTTATCGAAAGCTTTACTGAAATCTGTATATATAACATCAGAAAGTTGACCATTGTTGAAACCACGATTAATTAATGTTGAGAGTTCAAGTAGATTTGTTGTTGTTGAACATCCTCTACGAAATCCGTGTTGAGCAGGTGTGAATAAAGATGAAACTTGATGGCGAAGAAAATCAGTAATACAACTCTCACAGAATTAGGAATTGCGTTGAGTTTAGCAATGCCTCTGTAGTTTATAATGTTAGATTTATTACCAGATTTAAAAAGTGGTACAATGTAGGATTCCTTCCATAATTTTGGAAAATAGCCGTATTTGATTGATAAATTAAAAATAATATTTAACGGAGTTCCACAATTAATCAGAATACAACTGCGAATACCATCAGGTCCATGATGAAATGAAGGTTTTAATTTTTTTAATGAAGTTTCAGTATAGGATGTAGTGATAACAGAAAATAAAATTGACTGATTATCAAACACATTCAATGGATAATCTCTTGGAGAATAGAAAGGCAGGGTGGCGACATGTCTGGTTTTCCACAAGAAACAGGCGTACACTAGTCGGCATAATTATTTTGTCTAATTATTTCTTGTCTAGTTCGTTTGATTGCTTGAAGTAACGGTACACGTGTTATGTTCAAAATAAAATGCATATTTGCAGCTACACACATACCCAATATTTGCCGTTTGCGCTTTGTATTCTCTTTCTGTTGATAAGAAAGCAATTAGACAGCGAACTCTTTTGTGGCATAAGTATTTTGACAAAATCTTTGTGGCAGTGTTCGCGTATGTTTAAGCAAGTAACAGTCAAATAACTTTGGTATTAAAATTTTATTGATATTTTATTATAATAATAAAATAAACAAAATTAACAAATTAAGAAACATAACGACATCATAAACTTGCCTATATCAGGTGCGCAAAACAACGCTAATTGAAGACCGAATCCTTCTGCGGGAATTTGAGAAAAATATTCAACTAAAGCCTTAATCCTCTGCAAATCATTGGAATCAATCGGCCAAGAATCTAATCAGTGAGCGTACTGTTCGGCGACGTTTAAAAGACGGAGATATTAAAACATACAAAGCCAGAACATACCTTACATATCAGAAGTAAACAGCTGAAATGATTGGCCTTCACAATGGAGTATCTTCAGAAGCCAACATAATTTTGGAGAAGCGTTCTATGGACAGATGAAAGCTCCTTTAATTTTGACTTATAAAAACCAAAAGACTGCTGCCACAGGTAAGAAGGCAAAAATATCCCTGCTTGCCAAAAAGCGAGCCATGGTGGAGGCTCTGTCATGTTCTGGGGATGCATTGCGCACAATGTGTTGGGTGACTTAGTTCCCAAGGCCAATATTTGAACACCCTAAATAATAACGTTCTCCCTTCCGGAGACAGGTTGATCGGATAAATATTTATCCTTCAACGGGACAATTCCCCATGCCACAAAATCAGAATTATATCCAAATATTTTAAGGATTATGGTGCTACTACTCTGGACTAGCCAAACGTTATAACACTATGCAACAAAACAAAACAACACTATGCCACAACTAACAAAGGTAACCACTATAATTATACCCTATACCACTATGTGGTTTGGGTATAATGACTTTGCTCTACTGTTTGTAACAACCAAAAATATTTGACCTACACCCATCTTTAATTATACCGACCTGATTCGATTTAACGATGTGCGTCCGTCCGTCTGTGTATCCATGTAAAGCTTGTAATCAAACTGCAGGTCGCAAATATGAATATATTTTGATGAAATTTGGTATTTGATCTTTTATCGGCCATGGGATGAACGCTATTGAAATTGGTGAGAATCGGTGCATGTTCAGACCTAGCCCCCATACAAATGACCCCTATGAAATCAACATATATTGCCATAAGATCCAAATTATCATACAAATCTTAGTCAAATTGGGTTTGTATGTATATATTGCATCCACTAATCAGTAGTCCAAAAATGATCCCTATTGGATAACTCTTAGTCATAGGCCCCATATAGAGCTGCTTCCCGATCTTTACTTAAATCTATCAAAAAACAAAAATATTGCACTGATTCTTCTCAAATTTTGTTTGTATATATTTTTGCAAAATACAAGAGACTTTACCAAACATGGTCAGGATCGGTCCATTTTTGGGCCTAGTCCCCATATAGATATAGCATCCGATATGAACTTTTTCATATCTGCAGCCGAAAAAATTAATAAAAATCCCACTCAAATTTGGTTTGTGCTTATTTTCTACATCCAGTTAGTTGGTCCTGAGAGATAGGGTCTCTAAACGCATGGTATAGGGCATCGTATAGTCGGTCTAGACCGACTATAATTTTCTTACTTGTTTTTTGATGTGTTATGGTGCTCTAGCTACAAAAGCAGTCGAAATTTAAAATGCTACGTATAAGTTTTTTTAAATTTATTTTCTAAAATTTTAGATTTTTGAAGTGGATGTTCCACCGATATTATCACAACTTGAGAACAACTTTTTTTTTTTTTTTTTTTTTTTTAATTCTTTTATTTACAATCTGTTTTTATACAACAATAAGTAAATTTGTTAAACTTAAATAAACTTAACATAATCTGGACACTAATCCAGTTAAATTATTTACAAATTTGTAAAATAAGATATCATTTTCTATAAGGTAAATCTAATATATGGTGCCTTTTCAGTCTATTTATTTCCTCACTTTCATCTAATAAGCATATGGCTAATGGGTTACTGTGGTTACTAAGTTTGTCAATGTATCTTGAACTATGTCTATTAATCTCGTCTTGAACTGTAGTAATCTGTAAATCTTTGTAAATATTGTTATTAGTTACGAACCATGGTGCATTTGTTATCAACCGTAGAGTTTTTGATTGGTATCTTTGCAAGATTTCAATATTAGAGTTACTAGCTGTCCCCCAAAGCTGTATGCCATAAGTCCAAACTGGTTTCAGTATTGTTTTGTAAATAAGAAGTTTATTGTTAATAGTAAGCTCTGATTTTGGATTAAGAAGCCAATACATTTTTCTTGTTTTTATATTTAATTGTTGCCTTTTTGCTTTAATGTGATCTTTCCAAGTAAGTCTGCGATCCAGGTGAAGTCCAAGATATTTAACTTTAGTTTGTTTTGGGATTTGGGTTCCATTTAATGTAAGCACTGAACAATCTCCTTTTCTTAAAGTAAACGTTACATGGGTAGATTTTTGGGTATTAACTTTTATATTCCATTTCTTTAGCCATAACTCAATTTCGTTAAGTTGAGTTTGGATTGTTGCTGAAGCAATATCTGCTTTATCACTTGTTGCTATTAAAGCTGTATCATCAGCATATGTTGCAACTGTTACATTTTCTCGAATAGGCATGTCCGATGTGAATATGGTGTAAAGGACAGGGCCTAAAACACTACCTTGTGGAATTCCCGCTTTAATTGGACATATATCGGAGGTTTCAGCATTTACTTTTACGTAGAAGAATCTTTGGTTTAAGTATGACTTAATGAAGAAATAATATGGTGATGGAAGTAATTTTTTTAATTTGAATAGAAGTCCCTGGTGCCAAACTCTATCGAAGGCTTGTTGGATGTCTAAAAACACAGCCGAACAATATTGTTTTCGTTCTAATGCATCCCTTATAATGTTGACTATCCGATGACATTGCTCAGGAGTGCCATGATGTTGAGAACAACTTAACCAATTTTATTATAAGAAACTTTAAAAAATTAATTTAAATTACCTCTAAGTTATGTTATTTTTATATTTATATATATTTTTTTTATACTCAAGTTATGTTTTTTCAGATACTCTAAAGTTTCGGAGTTGTTCAGAATGAAATGATGAAAAAAAAAATTTTTTTTCCACAAAATTTAAATATTTTTATTATTTAAAAAAAATTGAAAATGGCAAAAGATGGCAATTTTAATGCAAACAAATCGACCCAAATACTATTAAAATCTATGGGATTTTATTCTTAACTAGTATGTCCTGTCGTACTTCGCTACGACTTATCGAGACTTATTGACATGTATGTTTTCATAATCAATTTTTTCTGCGAAGTTTGTATTGTTTGTATTTTTCGGTGATCCTACTCTGGAGCAACCTACGTCACTTAACGATTACACTTGTGCGAACGCAAGTCACAATAACCATCAATGGAATGTGTGGAGTCAGCACTTGTTCCCTTTTGCTTTTTCCGTTTATTATTGTTGCTATAATCACATTTGGTGTTAGATTTTTATAAAGTCCATTATAGCATCACTGGAGTATCAACGTTCAACGTTATTTGGTGGCTCCATTGAATTAAGGTCTCTAAGTGAAAGCTGATCTTCGCCTTTAACGGTATAAACAGATTTGTATAATACTGTTATGAACCTGGTGATTGATATTATTGACATCATCGTTAAATTCTATTGAATTAATTACTTTGGAAATTTCTTATTTTAGGCGATTTTTGATTTCGCCGATTTCTGAATTTCGGGATTCCGCCCATACTACTCACATTGGTAATGTACTTGTCAAAAGTTTCACGACTATTGCTTTCATAGTACTTCATATTTTTGTATAGGAGGTATCACGCCTACTAATTCCACCCATTTTTTATCTGACTACTCATATTAATATCTGACAGACACACGCAACGAGTCAAGGCATTCTCTTTTATAGTACTTCATTTATATGATATTATATAATAGTTAGTTTGTTGGGCGGTGGCAAATCCACTGGCCCGATCACTCCCATTTTTTGTGTTCTACTAATCATAAGAATAACTTATGGGCTCCGCAATGTACCAAGGTCCTCACTATTACAGTATTCCAGATATATAAGCTGACAGGGCAGATGGGTACGGAGGAGTAGCTATTTATGTCAGAAGTGTATTAATTAGGTAATGAAAATGATAAAGTAGAACCATTATTTTTTTGAATTGCGTACTGCTGGAGGCAGGATTCTTATTGGAAGTGTCTACAGAGCAAATTATAGTATGGACCTTAGACATTTCTTTGAAATGTTGGCGGAAGGTTTTATGCTATTTTATGATAATATTATATTAACTGGGGAATACAATTAAAACCTGGTGGAATACTGTACTATGGTCGAAACTATGAAATCTCTTGGTCTTACTACCGTGTACACGCACATACCAACACACTTGACTACCACTAACAACTCACTACTCGATTTATTCTTCGTCTCTGATGAAGCAAACACACTGATGTATGACGAACTGTTTGCACCTTGTTTTTCTAAGCATGATCTAATCTTTACGGCTTATGATATTCCTTAGCAGGTTCCCTGCAAACCAGTTGAATTTATAGACTTCAAAGACATAAATTTCCTTACTTGGAGGAAGAGTGTTGCCAAATCAATTGGAACTCGATATACTTTATTTTGTCGGTAGATGACCAGCTGTCCGACATGTTTCAACTTTATATCATTAACCTACATACATCCCTTCATTTTGCCGTATATCACGCACATTTTTAACAAAATATTTACAGTGAACGTTTTTCCCCAACGATGGAAGAAAGCTAAGATCATACCTGTACCAAAGTCGGCTACTGAATATCGATCTATAGCTATATTATCATATCTTTCGAAGGCATTTAAACGGCTCCTCCATTGTCAAATAACGTCCTTTATAAACGATAATAACTTGCCTACTGACCGTCAACCTAGTTTTCGTGCCAAACACAGCTGTATTACAGCTCTAGCTGATGTAACAGAAGATATAAGGAAAGAAATGGATGATGGCCATGTGGTAACATTAGTGCTGTTAGATCATTCAAAAGCTTTCGATACGGTGGATCCCACAGTTTTGCTACAAAAGCTTAAGAGCATCATATTTTCATCAACTTCTGTTGCACTTATGACTTCTTACCTAGTAAATCGTTCACAATGCGTAGACTCTAACAAAAATGGGTCGACGTTCCTTCCTGCGGTAAGAGGTATTTCACAGGGTTCTATCCTTGGTCCCCTCTTTTTCTCAATTTATACTTCTCAATTTATGCTACTGAACTATCTAAATAGTTAATTCACTGCAATATAAGAATGTATGCTGATGACGTACATTTATACATTAGCAGCAGGAAGGAAAAAATCGAAGACTGCAGTAGAAAATTAAATGAAGACTTAGAACGTGTTTCGCATTGGGTAGCCGCAAACGAACTGAGTCTCAATCCACAAAAACCCAAGTGCATTTTGGTGCGTAACAGATAAAAAAGATCAACAAATCGTAAAAATCAGGGTGTTATCTTTAATAAAGCATTGACTGGGTCAGACCATGTTGCAGCTGCCTGTGGTAAAACATATTCGATGTTACGAACACTGTGGCCTACCCAATGATATACGCTTGCTACTTGTAAAGACATACTTAATACCAAAATTTCTATATGTAGTATGTCCAGGCTAACTGCAACGATTACAATATCGCAAGGTAAGTTTACTGACTCTGGAGGTTAGATCACATTTCACCTTACTCAAAGCAAATTTACAGTGTCAATTTTGACGACTTATTAAAAATAAGATGTCTTATTTTTTTACACAAAATAACAATACATTTCGAAATTTTTTATTTTTTACAATACTATATACTAACTTGCTGTTAGCAAAAAAATATTAACAATTTTTTAATAAATACTTATTATTTGCTTTATAAATTCTATATTACATTTATAAATATGTATTATCTATACTAATATAATAAAGGGGTAATGTGTGTGTGTTTGTTTGTTTGTTTGTTTGTAGGAGGTAATCTCCGTAACTACCCATCTGATCTGCCTGAAATTTTCACAGAGTCTTACTGCGGATATGGGAAGTGCTATAGGCTATAATTTTTTTAATATTTTTAGTGGACGTGGTACCTCCCATACAAGTAATAGTTCCATATTATATATCTCGAGTACTGTGATAGAGAGAGCTGTTAAAATTTGTCTGATGTCACCTATAATTAATGTGCGTAGTCGGACACAAAATGGGCAGTATCGGACCAATAGGCGTGGCACCTGCCATAAAAAGTAAATATAAAATGTGATATGTCTGGAGTACTGTAATAGTGAGAGTCTTGGGACTTTGTGTGAGCCCTTAAGTTATTCATGTGATTAGTTAGACAAAAAATGGGCGTTATATGATATCTTATAACTGGTGTACTAAAAAAGGGAAACTTTGACACTTTACACGAGCCCATCAGATCTTAGTATGAGTAATCGAACAAAAAATTGGCGGGTTCACACCAATGGGTGTGGCACTCCCCATGCAAAGTAATTATTTAATATCATATATCTGGAGTACTGTAAAAGAGAGAGCTTTGCGGCTTTGCGTGACCCCATAGGTTCCTTGTGTGATTAGTGGAACAAAAAATGGGCGTGTTCGGAGTAGTGGGCGTGGCACCGCCCATACAAAGTAAATATATGATATCATATAACTGGAGTCCTATAAAGGGCAAAGACTCGACATTTTGCACGAGTCCATCAGATATAAATGTGAGATGTCCAGTAATAATTAGGCGGGATGGAATTAGTGGGCGTGGCACCTCCTATGTGAAAAATATGAAGTACTACGACAGCGGCAGTCTTTTGACAAGTACATTAGTTATCAATGTGATTTATCGTGGAAAATATATCGCAAAAATCAAAAATCGCCAAACTCAAAAATCGCGCAAAATAAAAATCACCCAAAAACAAAAATCTTCAAAATCAAAAATGGGCAAAATCAGAAATCGCTAAAAGAAAAATTGCCAAATGATATTCGAAATTCAAGGCCAATAGTTAAGTGCTGCCAGATTTAATTTGGAAAATCCATGTTCTAATGGACATCTACATGTACCTTGGTCCAGGGTAGGAACGCCGAAAAATCTGATAATTGTTGTACCGAATGAAAATTATCATCCGTAACTACTCATCTGATCTCCCTGAAATTTCCACAGAATCTTACTGCGGACATGGGAAGTGCTACAGGCTGTATTTTTTTTTAATATAAAAGTATATTTTTAATATTATATATATTAAGTACTATGATAGAGAGAGCTTTGCAAATTTGTCTCATGTCATCTATTATTAACGTGAGTAGTCGACCAAAAAAAATGGGCGGGATTGGACAAATGCGCGTGGCCCATACAAGCTTAATATTATATGTGATATATCTGAATTACTGTAATAGTGAGAGCCTTAGGACTTTGCGTGAGCCCTTTCATTACGATTCGGGTGGGAAGCGAGGAGTAGCGAAGCACACCGGGTTACATCTAGCTTTTATATAAATCAATATTATTTTTTAATATTTAATATTGCCACAGTAATTTTAACAACATATTTAAACCTGTTCAGTTTTCAATATTTCATGTCTTGTTGAACAGGATACCAAATTTAAATAAATAAATGAACAAATGTTTACTTCCTATATATGGGTGCCATGCCCATTGGTCAGATCCAGCCCAGTTTTTGTCCGACTACTCACATTTACAATAGATGACTTGAAGCAAATTTGCAAATCTGCCTCTTGTAGTGTACCTATCGTAGTGGAATGCACCATACCATAAATAACATGTAACATAAACTAAAATGATAAAACAAATTATACAATTAATAAAACTAAAGTTATTGTAATTTAAATGTGATATTAATTAAGTGTGTCACTAGTATATTTTAACATGTGAATTTTAGAATTAGAAATATGATTACAAAGAATGTGGCTATAAGCTATTAGCAATAAGAATTAGTATTAGGCATATAAAAAATATTGTATAGATTTTTATTATAAATACCATTACAAAATTGTAAATAAAATAGAATTAATTTAGATAAGCAAACAACCACTTATCTTTCTTTATTCTCAATTCTGACCGAGCACCGGACAGTGCTTGGATGAATCCAAACTGTTGCGACTCGACGCAACATTATAATATTCTAGTAAAAACTCTTTTTGCATTTACCAGTAAAGTAAATAAGGATAACAAAAATATCCTTCGAGAGTAAACATTCATACTTAAATCATATAAACACCACTTCATATATAATATAGAACATTGATATAAATCTGTTTATAATTTATAATATTATATTAAACATCGATATAAGACTATATACGTGACCATAAATATTCATCTTGAATAATATAATACTCTGTCATAGTGCCGATATATATGATGTTGAATAATTACTTTGTATGTGAGGTGCCACGCCCACTTTCGGCATGGCTTCTAACATTAATAATAGGTGTCCTCGCATACATTTGCAAAGTTCTCCCGGTCATAGTACTCAATTAAGTGATATTAAAATTACAATTCACCACGCCCACGAAAAATATCAATAAAAAAAATATAGCCTATAGTTCCTTCGATAAACACAGTAAGACTCTGTAAAAATATCAGGAAGATCGGTCAAATGGTTTAGCTTCCTAAAAATTACAAGCAAACAAACATACATACTTTCGCTTTTATCTACTTATAATATTAATAGGCAAGGCGATTTCTTGCGACTGATGTAAGTTTCACAGTTTTACCTCGATTTTGAAAGATATTTCTTTTTAGCTGATAACCAGATTTACAGATTTTCATCGTCTGGAATATTTTTTTGAAGTTATGATCGATTAAAGCTGCTACTAACACATACATAAAATTATACATATGCTATGTGTGTGTTTATTAAATTTGTTAATGTGTTGGTGTTAATGTGTTGAGTTTGTTTTCTTCACTTAAAATGAGTTGAATTGTGAAGCATACCTTTGGGGTCATTATTAAATGAAAAAAATAAAAATTCCTAGAATTTGCACTCGAATTTCGAGTGCTGGAATCTGCTAGTGCATATAGATACACCTTATCTATGGCACCTGGTTTTGACAAAAATTTTGAAATTTTATTTAGTGTACGTTGTAATGGGTAATAAATTTATTTGCATTTAAGTATAAGTGAAAATAAAGAATATCCTTCTGTGCGGCAAATTAACAAAGGAATCTTGAAAATTTTTGTAAGTAAAATTTCCTAGTAACTAGGACTTAATAGACTTATTGTTTTGCTGGAAAATAATTTTGCAGTCTACATTAAATAGTAAATTTCAGTTTCATTGTATTACATAGCGATTGATTAATCTTTTGAAGTTTTTATGCAAAACCACATAAAAACGTTATATTTCATTAAAGAGACTTAAAGGCGATTAATTAAATGTGGTCGAATATTAACCTTAAGACTTGCCATTATCATTATTATCGTCAAATCAGATTCATAAATCGTATCCTTTTACACACATATGTACACGTAGAAAATAAGTTATTGACACTTTGTTGTCATTGATGATTATCAGCATGTCATAGAATAAAATCGAAATCGATTTGATTCCGTATTACCAAATCGATCGATTTCGTTTTAGGTTTTTCAGAAATTTGTCGCTTTCATTAAATCGAAAAAAATTAAAGTTATTTTTGGGCATTAAATATGGCAACGTAACGAAAAACAAACAGATGTTTGTTGTAAAGAAAAAGAAAATAAAGAGGAATTTGAAGACTGTTTTGTGTAAAATAAATAAAATAATAAAAAATAAAAAGTATAACAATGCCCGGCATATCCATTGTTGCAGCAATAGAGGATCTAAACCAACCAAATCTGATAATTGTTGTACCGAATGAAAAAACAAAAAACATTGTATGTCATCCGTAAATACTCATCTGATCTTCCTAAAGTTTTCACAGAGTCATTCTGCGGATACGGGAGTACTAAAGGCTGTAATTTTTTTTTAATATTTTTAATGGGCGTCGCACCTCCCATACAAAGAAAGTTTTTAATATCATATATATTAACTACTATGATAGGGAAAGCTTTGCAAATTTGCCACAGGTCATCTATTATGAGTAGTCTACGTAAGTAGTCAGACCAAAAAATGGGCGGGATTGGACAAATGCGCGTGGCACCCTCACACAAACTTAATATTATATGTGATATATCTGAATTACTGTAATAGTGAGAGCCTTAGGACTTTGCGTGAGCCCTTTCATTACGATTCGGGTGGGATGCGAGGGGGTAGCGAAGCACACCGGGTTACATCTAGTTACTTATAAAGTTTCAAAAATAAATTATATCAGTACTGTCAAAGTATAAGTAGATAGTATTTTTTATTATTTAAGGGTTTTCCTTGTCATGATTTCTTGACTTCTCTTTGTTGTAGGTCTTTTTGATTCGTCGAAAGATAAGCCGTAGTTCTCTTATGAAGTCTTAATATGTATATTTTTCCCTCCTTCTTTGTAGATTGTATATAAAATATATTTTAAAGCGCTATTAGAAAAAGACTAGAAAATGATTTTTGCTTACGCTTAAAAACTGATTTTTAGAAAAATTACATTAAATACGACTTACATTATACGACTTATAAGAAACAATTTCTCAAAAATCGTTTGGGCCATAAGAAATCATATACAGCTTTAAGAGTTACAAAAAATCAAAAAATATTTATAGTGCAAAGCACTTATATACATTTAAACTTATGAAGCATTCCATGGAAAAGTGGATCTTTAAACCATTTTACAAATTGAAATTTTTTAAATATTTTTGCAAACTTTTGACCGAAAGAATATGATGGAAATTTCAAATAGTATTGTATAAAATATTTTTAAAGAACTTTATAGACATCATTTTGATATGATATGTTGAATTAGAAAAAGCTTATGAAATTGCCGAGATTCTCCCCTTTCATTTGACACTGATAGCGGCAACGTAGGACGAGTAAATGTATTTAATTTACTTTTTGAAAAATTGCATCATTTGAAATTTTTAAGTCCCTTTAACTGGAAACAAGACCACAAAATCGGAAATTCACCTTAAAAATTTGTACAAATGTTATAAAAGCACAACAAAAATATGTAATTTAACTAATATTTATCATTATTTAGTTCAAAAAGGAAAAAATCAAGATCCTCTATTGAATTTACTCATAACAAGTCATATTTTCAAACGAAAGTTAGTTACAAAACAAAGTGCAGCAAATCTTAACTTATCAACAATGTTTTGGTTTCAACAAGAAAACCATCTTTGGGATCTATTAGAGAGAAAACTTTATCAACATGTAATGACAAGTAAAGATGCTGCGAAAGGAGACAGGGTGGGCGAAGATTTGAGTTTAGCAAATAGAGAATTTGGTATACTCAATACCAAAAAGGGTGAGTGAAGTCTTAAATTTGCTTTACTATTTTTAATGTAATGGTACTATTACCGATAACAAAAAATAAAAAATAATTGCACATAATAACACTATATAACGGTAAATTTGGAATAGCTCATAAAAGTGCAAAACTGATTGAATAATGTTGGCATAAGTTTATGTTTTGTATTTTTTGATGTGTAAACATCTATACGCGCAGGGGGGTAAATTTCTATTTCACAATACAATCATAAAAACAGCGTAACATGTGAGTTCACATGTTACGCTGTGAGCCGTAAGACAAATCGGTGTGACTTATGATTGTATTGGTGAAAAAATTATGACATAAAATTGTTTCAGCTAATTCAACAACCCTTTGCTGTAAAACGACAAAAATTTCACAATATAAACGTGTAAAATATACAAAATTCGACAACCCCTCAAGTATAACCAGAGTCCCTGCTGACATAAAAAAATCTTTAATTACTAGATGTTTACACATCTCCCCTGTGATCGGACTCAAATGATTTTTTTCTTATTGCTCCGTTATCATTAGGAGTAAATTGAATACATAATTGGGCAATTCACAACGGGTGTTGTATGTTGTATTTTGTATTAAAATACACAATACAATCATTTGTCGTGAACAGTCAGTTGTATTTTCATAATGTGAAACGTTTTCTTTAGTAATTATCGACCCAACGAGGAAAGGTTACTTCGTCACTTCTGTTATTTCGTACAAGAGAAAGCACGTGTCGGTGTTTGCTTTTTGGTCATAAGATATACCCTGGCGTTTTAGTTACGTACCTCTTCCATTTTAATTTAGAATAAAAAAAAAGTTAAAATGTTTTGGTTGAGACTGAAAGAGAAAATACATACTAAAAATATAAACATTAATTTTTATATAAATAAACTTTTCGTTATTTGCATTAATTGTCATTTTATATATTATAATTATTTATGCTGTTAAAATTGTATGTATTTGTTTTTTCTTTTTCATAAAAGCTGGCATTCACTTGGGACTGATATTTTGTGATACAATATACAACATTTACTATACATAGCAAATGAAGTTGTATCGCTGTATCAGATTTTTCAATGAAAATTACCAATAACAATTTTACACTATTGTAAAGTAATACACGATACAACAGATACAACGATACAACACCTGTTGTGAATTGCCAAAATATTTTTCTTAATATAATAAAAAAACTCTCAAAGTTTCATAAAATTTCCTTGAGTATTTACCATCTGTTTGTGCATTTGTTAATATTGAATTGAAAACTGTTAAAGAAAAACCCATGTTTTATTTATGAAAATGAAAATACATATTTATTGTAACATATAAGAATGACCAATATATTTCTATTATTGTAATGCTAAAGAGTGAACAATATTTTTAGTTTCATTATTCTCGCAGTAAATGAATAAATTTGCTGGTTTTCCGACATGGGAACATGCCACATATAGTTGCCTGTGGGAAAAACAACTGTTTTCGAGGTCCAAACCACATATTTGCAATGAGGTTTATTAATTTATAAATTTATTATTATCATAGGAATTCTTGGCAGCAAAACGTGTTCTCTTTTAAATTTTCCTTTGAGAATTGTGGCCTCAATAACATTGGAAATTATTCTCTCAACAGTTAACCTGGTTCCATTACATAGTCTCGGAGCATTGAGGTTACGTAGCAATATTATTGGAGAATCAACTTTTAATAAATGTGGCGGTACACCGGGCACATCAAGTGAATTCAAAAATGCTGTTGAATAATTGACTGCTTCATTTTCTTCAACAACACTATTCATACATTTGAAAGAAAACGTTTCGGAATCAATCATGTCCTGAATAAAAACATTAGTATTATCGACATCGACATTTTTGCGGCTAAAATAGCTTTTTCGCTTAATCAATCATGTTTACGATATTGATTTTGAATATCGGGGAATACATTTTCAATTAATTCAACGCGTGACGAAATAAATTGACAAAAATCTTGTGGATATTATAATAGTTTGGCTGGTTGGGTTAATACTGATTTCACCATTACCCAGATCAAGTAGTTGTTTTGAAAATTGGTCAGCCATCGGACCATTTTGTAATCGTACTCGCATGTTTGTTGTTAATTTTATAGTTTGAACGCTACTCCATAATGTTGATGATTTTCAGCAGGCATTTATTTCGCCAGCATAGGTTGATTTTGGTATCCACCACCAAAAAGTCTTTCATTGCCTTTCAAATCTTTTAAAGTTCTATGTAAAGCTTCTAAGAATGTTTGTGAGCCATGGTACATTCATTCCAAATAATAATATTGCATTTTTGCAGAAATTTTGCCATACCGGGATGTTTTTTGATATTACATACGCCATTCTCATTTGTTTGTACGTTTAACGGTGATTTGAGTGCTGAATGAGCTATACGGCCACCATGCAATAATGTTGCGGCTATTCCGGACGAAGCAATAGCCAATGCAATTTTTCCTTCCTTTTGGGTTAGAATATTTATATATAAAAACGTTTGTGAATTTTGTAACTTATAAAATTTAAATATATTTGACAACTCATTATTTTTCGAACGCCAGCGCCATCTACCGGGTCCAACAAATAAATTGTTGGCATTATCTAACATACATATATGTACATTCTTAGTTTCAGTAAAATCGCACCGTCAATAAGAATATTCGAAACAATTTTACCCCAGCGCCACCTATCGCGTCCATTTATACACACAAAAAATTCTTATGACGAAACATACATACATTCTGAATTGCAGTCAAATCGCACTGAAAATAAGAATTTTGTTTATAACTTGACCCCAACGCCATCTAGAGGGTTAAGATAAAAAAAACACAGAAGAGCTCGAACCGAACATATGGTGCAAATCTTAGCTCAACAGTTCCGAAGATCTTATGGTTCCGAAGATCATTCGTTACAAACAAATGCACCAACGTTTTTATATATATATATAGGAAAATAAAATTGATTTCAATTACATACATGTACGTATATTAGGACAGGTCGGTTTAAAAATTGCCCAAGTGACAAGGAAAATCGTATTCTAGGGATCAAAATAAGAAACTTTAACCGGGGAACCATACCTCTAAAGCGAATTCTGATGTCCCGACTTTTGACCTGTCTGTCTTTCTTTGACCCATTTAGAGTGCAAATGTATGATCGAGTCCAAATGTATGATCGAGTCCAAATATATGATCGACCCCCACTAACTTTGGAGGGACGACCCACCTATGCCAGTAGCATACCCCCTGGGGGTTCCCCATACAAACATTTCAAAAAATCACCATTTTTTGTTTAGAATTGGTCTGACTATGTTTGATTAAATATTAAAATTAACACTCAGACGTATACGTATCTTCTACTCTGCTAATAAATAATAATCATACGCCTTGACATGTTATGTTATTCAAAAAGATCGATCGGATGAGGGTGAATAACTTTTAGATCACTCCGTGACTATGCGTGACTCTGCGTGACTACCCCAAAATTAATCTGTAGTCACAACAAGACTATGGGACAAGTTTCAGATCAATTGCATGAGGGGGAATGGGGTTACCCCATGGCAGACAGACAGACAGGCAAGTCGGAACATCAGAATTCGTTTTAGAGGTACGGTTCCTTTGGCAAAGTTTCTTATTTTGATCCCTAAAATATGATTTTCCATGTCACTTGAGCGATTTTTTTGCATCCCTACAAATCGACCCGCCCTAATGTATACATATGTTCTGATTTTTATCACTTATACAAACTTGAAAGGTGAACGCAGACTATATGCGCTATGTGTATTTCATCTGATTCATGTGTAACGAATTGAACGGTTTTATTTATTCATTTTATACAATTAAGTTAAACTCTATCAAACACGTGATGTGATTTACCTGTTCGTGACAATATAAAAAACATTTTTTTTCATTATAATAATAGATTTAATTGGATTTATTTTCCGTCAGAAGCAAGCTTACAATTTCACTTAAAATTTGCTTCTCAAAAACTTATTGTCCATGTCTACTAGTTTTGATGAATTTGGAATGCAACGATAATAATTCAGAATGTTGGTTGACTCGAACCGTCTAACACGTGACTTCTTCTGTTTATTTTTTTCTTCCGTATTTAATGAATTAATATCAAACTCTACATAGTGTGTAATCTATTAAATAAAAGAAAGAGATTATCTTATGAATGAATTTAGAATTAGATATAATTAAAGTAGTTGAATTTTTTCATACATTACCGTGGAATTCTCCATACACATGGTGCATACATACCAAATTGTATTTATTTAGGTTTATATGTTATTTTTTTATTTTTTGGTCTTGTGCTTGTTGAAAAGGTCAACAATAGTACCTTGGTGACATGTATGAATTTAATATTATATATATGTACGAGTACTATATGCTATATTTTTGTTGCTTTTATTTCATGCTGTGACATTGAGTTGACAGTTGTCATGTTACGATGTTATTTCGTCACAATTTCTTCGCAATGCTAGATTTTCTACACATAAATAATTACAAATAGTTTGTAATTTCTATGTACTGTACACAGTAAACTAACTTATGAGTGGACGCATATAAAAGTGCTCTTATTACATACTAGAGAAAAGAGCATTTCTAAAACTGTTTATTCAAATTTTATTCATGTATTTAATTTATTTGATAGCAGTATTGTATACAAAAAAATAACCCAAATTTATGTGAAATTTATAAGTAAATAAATATAAATAAATATATAAATATATCCATCCTATATATATTTATATATTTATTTATATTTATTTACTTAAAAATTTCACATAAAAAAAAGAAAAAAAAATAATTAAAATCGTTTTTAAGTCGTCTTTCTTTAAACGCTGGATGTTTACAAATCAGGTAACAGAGTCTGGTTTCTTTTTACAACTCATGCAGTAGTCTCCAATTTGTACACAAAGTTTCATACCCATACTACCTACGATCCAATGTCCCGTTATAATACCCGAAATAGTATGTAATTTCTTTCGATTCAAACTGAGTAAGTTTCCCGTTGTATTCCTATCGACTCATGGCGACAAAGTTCTCCTAATTGAGCTCTGATCAGAGTTTATTTCCGCCTATGTGTGCGTCCAAAGGTGGGTATATTATAGTTCTTGTAATACGTGCGGCTCTATCATTCCTTTAAATTTCTAGCCATTTGCTACTACTACTACTACTATCAACTGTGACTGAGACTAGCTGAGCTCTTTCCTAAATGGTAACCCGTCATGCAATTTTTTTTCTACGTAAAGTTTCGGCAGCATGTACTGCTGCTGGTATAGTGAAGCCTTCTGAATGGAGGAATGACCCATTACATTTAACGACAGCACTCTGAATTCTCTCAAACGTAGTTTAAAATTATTCGTATATGTGTATCCAAACCGAAAAGATTCAAAATGACATTTAGCGGTGCCTTTTGAGCAGACCAAACTGTTCCCAATATTGCTAAGCATGACAATCTTTCAAAAGTATTAAGCATATTATTGTAGGATTAACTTCTAAAAATGGTTCGATTAAGATTACAAATAAACTATATTCGATGACGATATATATAAAAATATTAGCGAATCCAGTCCTAGGAAACATATTTAGACTCCACATGCTCCACATATAATAGAATATTTGTTTCGTATCGGCAGTACCATGCCTATTAGTCAGAGCACCCCTATTATATACGATACTACTCACATTAATAACTTATTAACTCCCGCAATGTTTCAAGGCTCCCATTCTAATGGCTCTCCACATATTTTTCTATGAATATGAGTTACCATGACGCTGGTATGATCTCGCCCATTTTTTATTCGACTTTGTAGATTAATAAGTTATGAAGCAGCAAAACTTTTTAAGGGCCTCACTATCATAATACTCCAAATAGTTGATGATAAATTTTTACTTAGGCTCGCCAACTAATCCGGTCCGAGCAATTTTCGGCACGGCTCTTTTAATCCATAAAGTTTCATTATTCTCGTTATTAAGTACCAATTTATATATTGGATAATAACTATTTACTTTATATATGTAATGTCCCACCCACCATTCCAATCTCGCCCATGTTCAGAATGACTTCAAAAATCTATTGTTTTTAACTCACACATTGTTTCAAGGCTCTTGTTATCATAGTACTCCCGATATGTGATTAGCAATATTTATTTTGTATAGAGGGAGACATTCCTTCCTCCCCGATAAGCCAATTTTTTTCCAGAAAAAAATCCAGATGAGCTCGAACTGAAAATATTGTGTAAATCATAACTTGCTGGTTCTTATAGCCACGGATAAGATGCGTTATAAGCAAGCGCACCAACGATCTCATAGGGGACATTTGTATCGTGGCTACGTCTGAGCATGCACCGAATTTCACCAAATTCAATAGTCTATGTACAAAATTTCTTTAAAACATAAGTTTCGTTTATGACGTGTAGTTGACTATAAATTTTAAATCGACTCAAAAGTGATGCTGAGTCGTTCGATATAGTTAAAGGTAAAAGGCACAAGATCATTTTACCCTGACCACAGAGAGGTATAAATGGAAAATACTCGATTTTATTCAACATTTCATCCCATTTACACCAGCTCATGCCATCAATTTGAGATATTATTCAATTGATAAGCTTGTAAATCATAATTAGATTTCCCTTTTTTTTTTGTGAAAGGTATAAGAAATAGAATGTTATTTAACTTATGATGATATCAGCAACCTTTTCTGTTTGATTAATGTTTATGATAACAAAAAAAAATCGATTGTTTTTGTTATTTTTTAACATATACTTCAATACGTATACACATTTATAAAAAGTTATATATATGTAAGTATTACTATTACATACAAAATATTAGGGCTGTGTATGCGCAAGCAAATATTGAATGTGTTTTTGGTATATTGAATTTTGCTGGTCAATTTGCATTTGCCGCCATTTGTGCAGCAAAGCGTTGGCAACCAAAAGAAAAAGACAGTTCAACAGCTGTTAGTTTAGGGTAAAGAAAAATGGAGCACTAAATATTAGAACAATGCGATTTCATTGTTGAAAAATATCTCAAAAATAATGAAAGTTTTGCGGCTACACTGCGAAAATTTCCTTCAAAATGAAGCTGGTCAAGCAGTGGCTGTTACTGTTGCTCGATATCAGCCTAAATGGGATGATAGTGATGTGGATGATATGTGGTTTTAACAAGATTATGCAACATGCGATGCAGCCATTGAAATGATTCAAGTACTGTATGAGTCAGAGTTTTTCCCCTATGTCGGGTTATTTGACACCATTGGATTACTTCTTATGGGTTTATTTTAAGTCACAAATCTATGCCAATAAGTCAACAATCACCCGTGTACTGAAGGAGGAAATTCAACGCTGCATCATCGAAATTCAGCCACATTGTATGTGTCCGCAATGCCATGCAGGCAATAGCTCAATATGTTGTACTTTCTGATTCAATATAATGTAACAAAACTGTGTTTTCTTTTTAACTCAAAATTTGAGTGAATTTTTGGGACACCTTTTATTACCGATATATTAAGATATCAATTAATATCAATAAGTGTTCACCCAAAACAAAATGATATTTTCGAAGTAGAGTAAAAAATTTACCACATTTGATAAATAAATCGTCTCGTGTTGATCGTCTCTTAATAGACGTTAGAGGCAAAAGCACAGTCATTATATACTAGCAGATTCCAGCAAATTCTAGGAAACTTTATTTTTTCATTTAATAAAGACCATAAAGTTATGCTTCACAATTCAATGCATTTTAAATTAAGAAAGCAAACTCAACACATTAACACATTAACAAATTTAATAAACACACACATAGCATTGTATAATTTTATGTATGTGTTAGTAGCAACTTTAAACGGTCATAACTCCAAAAAAATATTCCAGACGATGAAAATCTGTAAATCTGGGTAACAGCTAAAAAGAAAATACCGTTCAAATGATAAATTTTTTGTCCAAATCGGGGTAAAACTGGGAAACTTACATCGGTAACAAAACATCGCCTAGCCTATTAATATTATTGATTTTTAATAATAGTACTAATAAAATAGATATCAACTTACATTGCCTTAATAAATATATGACTTTTTAAATACGCATATACGTTGGTCTACATTTCACTTAAACCATTTGGCGCCACTTGTATTTCGAATAATAAAGAAAATCCTTGCGAACATTTATTTACATTATATGTTTTAAGCGCTCATACGTACATACATAAGTAAACACACGTTAGTATGTATGTATGTTCATTAAGGTGGTACTAGATTACATGGAAAACTATGTTATCCTAGTTTAATTGTTTAAGAACTATGTTAACAGTTAATTTAGCAGAATTTTATGTACTGAGATCCAAAAATTACATGTAATACTGAAAAAAGATCCTTACCTAACTGTTTGGAAAAGTATTAGCTCTTATCGCACATATTTTAAAAAACAAAAAATTTTGATCTTCTTTATCATAAGCGATACTAATATAGTATACGCATGTTTTTAATTAAAGTACATTGCAAAAAGTTAAATAAATAAAAAGTTCACATCGGATGCTATAGTTATATAGGGACTAGGTCGAAAAATGGAGCGATCCTGACCATATTTGGTAGACACTTGTTTTTTGCAAAACATGTGCAAATCAAATTTAAGAAAAATTTAAGAAATATTTTTGTTTTTTATAGATTTAAGTGAAGATCGGGAAACAGCTCTCTATGGGGACTACGACTACCTTATAACACCACGTGGTCAGGATATAATGAGTTTGTGCTGATGTTTGTAACTACCGTCCGTCTATTCAACCTTCTGTCTGTGTATCCATGTAAACTTTATATCAACCTTTTATCAAACTGCAGGTCGAAAATATGAATATATTTTGATTAAGTTTTGTATATAACCTTCTATCGGCCATAGAACAAACGCTATTGAAATTGGCGAAATTCAGTGTATGTTCAGACCTAATTCCCATACAAATAACCACTATAAGGTCGAACTGGTTTGTGCATGTTTATTACATCCATAAATTCGTAGTCCAAAGTTATACTCTGTAGGGCAATACTTAGTCGTAACGTCTAAACTCGCCTATAGTAAGGTGTTTATTAACTCTGTACAATTGAAAGGAGTTTGTCAGAGTTGTTTTCGGAGAATTGAATACATTTGAAAGAAATTACGCTCAATCAGGTATAGTCCCGGCACGAATCTCTTTTTATCAAGGCACCACGCCCCCTTTCAATCCCACCTATATTTTCAGTAATGGTAAATAACATGGGAGTTACCTAGGACCTGTCCTATTCTTACTGTTTATTAATGATCTTCCAAAGTTTATTAAATATAGTAATATCCTTATGTATGCCGATGATGTAAAAATTTACTCAACCCTCATAAATAATGAAGACAGTATACGTCTCCAGTCTGAGCTAAATAGGTTATACAGTTGGTATAATGTGAACTTAATGGAATTAAATCTAAAAAATGTCAGTCCATGACCTTCTCTAGATATTCGCCATCTTCGAAAAACTTGTCATCCATGACACAAAATTTAAACCAAGTTGACTCATTCATAGATTTGGAAGTTCACTTCGATACAAGACTAACTTTTAATTCACATGTAACAATGACTGTTAATAGGACAAATGGCAAAAGAATTTTATTATCCTTATGTTACGAAAATTTTTTTCACGTCTTTGGTCAGGCCGATATTTGAATCATAAAACTTGAACCCGTTCAGAAACAATTATTACTACTTTGTCTTCGATATCTTCGGTGGAATGCGGAATTGAGTCTTCCACCGTATCGCAGTCGTTTTTCTCTAATAAAGCTTTTAACTTTGAAAAGCAGAAGGATCATTTTTAATATAACATTCTTCCTCAAATTAGTTCATGGTAAAATTGATTCTGAATGCCTTCTTCGAAAAATATGTATAAATGTTCATAACAGACAACTTCGATCTTAATCGATTTATCTGAAGCTGTTGATGTTATTAAGAGAAGGTAAACGACATATTTGAACTCTAACGATTATGTTTATAACTGTATTTAAAGTTTGTATTATTTTTGAAAAATATTTTATTTATAGCGTACTCATAAATAAACAAGTAAGAAAACTATAGTCGGTCTAGACCGACCATACGATACCCTATACCATGGTTTAGAAACCCTATCTCTTCGGTCCAACTAACTGGATATATGTAGAAAATAAGCAAAAACCAAATTTGAGTGGCGTTGTTATTAATTTTTTTTGACTGCAGATATGAAAAACTTCATATCGGGTGCTGTATTTATATGTGGACTAGGTCCAAAAATGGACCGATCCTGACCATATTTGGTAAACTCACTTATATTTTTAAAAAAATATAAACAAACCAAATTTGAGAAAAATCTGTGCAATATTTTTGGTTTTTTTAATGGATTTTAATGGTTATTGCATCAGCAAATTGGAAAACATGTCAAGAATATGGGCCTACTCTCAGACAGACAATCAGGCTTTCGTCCTAAACATAGCTGCATAACTGCACTCATTGATGTGTCTGAAGATATTCGTGGGTATATTGATAGTGGTAACATTGCATTTCTAGTGCTCTTAGATGATTCGAAGGCATTTGATACTGTGAATCATGAAATACTTTGCATGAAGCTAAGAACTTTTTTTGGTTTCTCTCCTTCCGCAACTCGTCTTATATCGTCTTATTTAGAAAATCGGCAACAATACGTTAACGCATATAATAAAATATCAAATGTGCTTCCAGTAAAAAAGGGCGTTCCGCAAGTTTCCATTCTAAGACCACTTCCTTTCACTATATATATATAAATAATTTGCCTAGGCAACTTTCGTATTGTAAAGTTCATATGTATGCTGATGATGTGCAACTTTATGTTTGTAGTCGTTTCGATGAACTAAATAACTGTGTTGCGAACCTAAATGTGGATCTTAATCGAATTCACTTATGGGCTCTGGCAAATGGGCTATGTCTCAATCCTTCAAAGTCCAAATGCATCGTTATTACTCGAAGATCAGTGCCTTCCTTTGCTATACCAGATTATGCTTAACCGTCAAATCATTGAAATTACACAAAAAACCAAAAATCTTGGAATTATTTTCAATAAAACTCTCACCTGGTCTGATCATATAAATGTCGCTACGGGAAAAACGTATTCAATGCTTCGATCACTGTGGAAAACTCAACATCTTACACCAGTCCATGTACGAGTTCTACTTGCAAAAACCTATCTAATTCCAACTTTGTTGTACGGATGCGAACTATTTGCTAGCTGTGATTCTATTAGCTCTAGGAAATTAACAACTACGTTTTATTCTATATTAAGATACGTCTACAATTTGAAAAGATCATCCCACATAACACCGTATGCATGAAAACTTTACGGTGTGAATTTTTGCGATCTCTTGAAGATACGATCATTGATACTGATGCATAAGATTATATTTACACGTGAGCCTACATATCTTTTTAATCGAATATCCTTTTCTAATTCAAGAAGAAATAATTCTATATTTCAAATAAGACATAAAAGTTTGGTCTCTGAATGGCAGTTCTATATACACTGCATACGTCTTTGGAACTTGCTACCGCCAACATTACAATATTTAAGCAACGCAGGACATTTTAGGAAACAAGTTTTCCAATTTTTCAATACCATTTAAATATTGTTTAAACTTTGCTTTGTTTTGAATATATGTATGTAAAATAATTTTTGTTATCTTATTTTTATACAAATTATAAACTATGTTATATTTTCATTAAATACTGTATCACATTATACCGATCCTGTACTTTAATTATAAGACTCCTAGTCTTGTTGTGCAGGAAACCAAATAAATAAATAAATAAATAAATAAATAAATAAATAAATAAATAAATTTAAGTGAAGATCGGGAAGCAGTTCTATATGGGGCCTATGACTAAGAATTGTCCAATAGGGATTATTTTTGGACTACTGATTAATGGATACAATAAACACATACCAACACAATTTGTGTAAGATCTATGTGATAATGTGGATCTTATGGCAATTTATGTCGATTTCATAGGGGTCATTTGTATGGGGACTAGGTCTGAACATGGACCGATTTTCACCAACTTTAACAGCGTTCATCCGATAGAAGCTTATGTACCAAATTTCATCAAAATATATTCATATTTGCGACCTATAATTTGATTACAAGGTTTACATGGACACACAGATGGACGGACATCGTAAAAACGACTCAGAAAGTGATTCTGAGCCGATCGGTATAATAAAAGATGGGTCTAGGTCAAATATTTTTGGTAGTTACAAACAGCAGCACAAAGTCATTATACCCAAACCACATAGTGGTATAGGGTATAAAAAGGTATATTTTTTTCGCACAAATATCCGTACTTAGCGTATTATTTCGATATAGCTTGTTTATTTCAGTTATTTGACTGCACCATACCCTATACCATGAGTTTAGAGACCCTATCTGTTAGGCCCAACTAATTGGATGTAGAAAATAAGCATAAAACAAATTTGAGTGGCATTGTTATTAATTTTCTTTTCTTTAAATATGAAAAAGTTCATATCGGATGCTATATTTATGTGAGGACTAGGTCGAAAACTGGACCGATCCTGACCATATTTGGTAAGGTCACTTATTTTTTACAAAAACATACACAAACCAAATTTGAGAAAAATCTGTGCAATATTTTTGTTTTGGAAAGATTTAAGTGAAGATCAGGAATCAGCTTCAGATGGAGGCTATGACCAAGAATTGTCCTACAGGGTTTATTATTGGAGTACTGATTAATGGGTGTTATAAATACACACAAGCCCAACTTGACCGAGATCTATATGATAATTTGGATCATATGGCAATATAAGTCGATTTCATAGGTGTCGTTTGTATGGGGACTATTTCTGAACATACACCGATATTTGCCAATTTCAATAGCAATCATTTTACGGCCGATAGAAGCTTATATACCAAATTTCATCAAAATATATTCATATTTGCGACCTGTAGTTTGATTACAAAGTTTACATGGACACACAGACGGACGGACGGACATCGCTAAAACGACTCAGAAAGTGATTCTGATCTGATCGGTATAATAAAAGATGGATCTAGGTCAAATATTTTGGGTAGTTACAAACATCAGCACAAAGTCATTATACCCAAATATATAGGGTATAAAAACTAAAAACCACATTTATTTTAACTGTTTCGTCGTTTAAATTTTGTACATAAAAAAGATTTGTTAGTTGTTTCCACTACTTTGTCAGTTGTTTGTTGTTGATTAAAAATAAATTAAAAACTACTTTTGATTCAATAGACACTAGTCAGGTAAATGTATATTCAATTGTTTTAATATAAATTTTCAGTCAGTTTTAACAACAAAATTGATTCAGTGTATTGAAAATTAACATAACCTAATTTGAGTGGCATTGTTACTAATTTGTGGCTTGCAGATATGAAAAAGTTCATAGCGGATGCGTTTTCTGTATGACCCGCCTGCGACCATATTTAGCAAAGTCACTAATTTTTCCCAACACATGTACTAATCAAATTTGCGAAAAATATATTTAAGTGAAGATCAGGACTATGACTAATATGGGTTTACAGCGTTTTATTTTTGAAGTACTGATTGATGGTCAATGAACACATATAAACCAAATATTACCGATATCTATATGATAATCTGGATATTATGATAATTTAAGTCGATCTCATAAGGATTATTTTTATGGGGGCTAGGCCTGAACATAAATAAATTTTCAACAATTTCAATAGCGATCGTCCTATGACTTATATATGAAATTTCATCCAAAAATATTTTGAAATAGAGACAGATAGATAAATGGGCTGGCGGAAATAGCTAAATAGATACAGAAGGTGATTCTGAGTATACCAGTATAATTAAAGGTGGTCTATGTCAAATATTTTTGTTATTTACCAACTTCAGCACAGTAAATTATATAAAAACTAAAACAAAATTTTTTTGTAATTGAAAAGTATCAAAATACACAAACAAACAATCTATTTTCCAAATTAATAACATAATATGCATTAAAATATGCTTTTATAGTACAAATTTTTTGTGTCGGCTTAAAATATTCCGTTTACAAAAATAATATTATTGCTATGACATTAGGATGGTCTCCAAATAAATGATATTAATTATTTACTTTATAGGTGAGATTCCATGCCCACTAATCCAATACGACTAATTATTTACTTTGCATGAAAGGTGCCATGTCAACTAATACCATCAGATCTAAAACCTAGAAGCACTTGAACCGAATCTATGGTGACAATCATAGCTCGATAGCTCTTATGGTTCCATAGATCGTTCCATAGACACAAATAAACCAACGATTATATATATACGATTTTAAGAACATAAATATACTTATCAAACCCTAAAGCGTACACTAGAGTTAAACAATAAGTGCAACACTATTATTCATATGCAAATATATGCTTTGAGAATGGCGACAGCTTAAGCCAACATATTTCGTTTAATTTAATTTATGAGGGCATTTCATTGGTAAATTTCCATTAAATTACACTATATGGAAAATTTCTTAAGCAAAATTCCCATTAGTACTAAAAACCCTTGTGTGTGATTGGTTATTTATTTTTATTTATTAGTGGAAGCTTCAGGCCAAAATGGCTAAACCGAGTTTCTTAAATTACTATACAGATAGCCTGAAATCTGGAAGAATATAAACTGATACTACGAAGTACTTTAGATCAGCTAAATTTTTTGTGGTGTTTACTGACTGCAAGATCCAATCAAATTCTACAGAGCCTTTAATTATGACTGCACTGCAACAAATATGAGGGGGAGTGGGCTCGACACCTTTCATAAAATCAATAATATTAGATATGAAATGGCATGAACAACGGCCTTCCTTCACTTCCGTCACAAACAAAAATTCTAAAGTGTTATACTTCAGCGCCTATTGAACGATATTGAATAACGTTATTGGCAGCATCAACATTATTTATGGTCATTGTAAATATTGGAACTGGCAAATTCTGAGCGAAATATAGAGAGTTGTGAACTCAGATGTGTAAAAACCGCTTCAGAATGATAAGAGTATATTTCGGCTCTTGTTAAATGTATTACAAAGAAAATATGACATTGTGACTTTTAACAACTTTTATGAACACTATGTCAAATGCTGGAGATATTAACAAAAATAGTGTGGCATAAACTCGCAATCTGAATACCAAATGTGATACTCTCAAGTATGGTGGAGTTATCATTCTTCTTGCTGGGGACTTTCGGAGGAATCATCTGTAGTATCAAGAGGAATAACAGCTGATGAAATTAATACTTAGGACTTGTACTACTGAACATTTCAAAATGGAAATGGTCAAGTTCGAAGAATAGGAGATGATAGAGTATCGCTCCTAAAGGACGTTGTAATTTACTTTATTCAGAAGTAAATTAGGACCGGGCTAATGAAAAAAGTTTCTGGGAAATATTTACAACGGTTTCTGATGCATCCACCATATTTACCTCATTAAATAGTCTGCATTGCACCACATACCCCATCAAGCTTCCTAAATCTCTCGAATTGTTTGGATTTCCATAGGATAAATTAAAACACAGAGAAGAAGTACCTATAATGCTCATGCCCCAAACTTTATAATGGAAAGCAATTAAGAATAACACACACTAACCTTAATCTTATTAAAGCAACAGTATTGATGGGAACAACGAGAGGATAAAATGTTTTTATTAACAACATTCCCCCAAGGTCAAAAGATTTCAACGTTTTTAAGTGAAATTTTCCTCTAAATTGACCCTATACAAATTCTATGACCCAATGCTGAAAATTATCGGTATACATTTGGGATTTACATCACCTGCGCTGTGTTCTAAATATCTGAAAAAAGTTTATGTAATTTAGTTTAACGATACGTTGTGTAATTTCACAAATTATTAGCGCGACAAGCTTTGTGAGTAGCCCATATAAAGTAAGTATTCAATATCACATATTTCGAGTACTGTGACAGGAGGCTCTTTGATACTTTGTGTGACGTCATCTGTTATTAGTGTAATTAGCTGTGTTGAAAACGGGCGGTATCTTCTAAATGGGCGTGATAAATTAATAAATAAATATAAACGTAAGTACACATGTATGTCTGGTCATCACGGCTTATTCCAGCCTTATGTTCGTGAGCTGCTCCGACTTTTGTCTGTGTTAGACTTCCTAGGTGGAGCTGGGGCCGCAATGTTCCAAAATTCTTATTTATATGCTGCTTTAAGTCAAATTCACACCATATAATATACCCGATATGTGGCGCTGGGGTGGATATATTTACGAAAATATAATTTTGCCTGTATAAAATTTCCATATCAATAATATTAATTTAAATGTAATAATTGAGAAGTTGATCATTCATATTCATCTAACTACGTTTAATACTACTATTGTCTATTACTACCATTCTATTGTCTATTACTACTATATAAATAATTTGCAGTTAACAATATTCAAACTTTTTCTACTAATATCTTTATTATCACGTCTCAACATTTATCAATAAATGAAACTTAATACTTTATATAAAACTAGATGCAACCCGATGTGCTTCGCTACCCCCTCCACCCCCTTTTAAAGTTATTTTAATGTAAAAATAACATTTTAATTCTATTGCCGGCACATATAACATAACCAACGAAAATGTTCTTTTTTAACATACATACGAGTAGAAATTTCGGTGAAGTAGTTCAGCAAAAATACCAATAACTCAGAACAAATCTAACAACACACCCACCAGAAAATTCAAGCTTAGGTCGTGGTCAGTTATGTGTAGCCTGATCCAAAGTTGGTAAACCAAAAATGGAAAAACAAAAAATATTGCCCACACGTTGGCTCTACAAAAATTATTAGTTACTAAGATCAGACGAACATTTTACTATGTGAGAACAAAATTAATTTATTAAATCGAAAATAAAGTTTGTATTTAAAATAACATATTGAATTTGATTACATTCTTCTTAAAAAAAAAAACAAGTAGGAAAATTTAGTCGTTGTAGACCAACTATGCGATACCATATACCATGTGAATAGAGAAATGGTCTTAGGTCCAACTAATTGGGTATAGAAAATAAGCATAACCCAAATCTGAGTGGAATTTTTACTAAGTTTTTTGCCTGCAGATCTGAAAAATTCATATCGCATGCTATATTTATGGGGGGACTAGGTCGAAAAATGAACCAATTCTGACCATATTTGGTACAGTCACACTTACCTTGTGCAAACAACCCAAATTTGAGAAAAATTTGTGCAATATTATTGTTTATGATAGGTTTAACTGAATATCGGAGGGCTATGGCTAAGAATTGTCGTATAGGGTTTATTTTTGGACTACTGATTAATGAATGTAATAAGCATACACAAACCCTGAGTCGATCGGTATAATAAGTAAAATATTTTTGGTAGTTTCAAACATTAGCACAAAGTCATTATACCCTGACCACATGGTGGTATAGGGTATAGAAATACTTTCTGTTGTAATTCTCTTTAAGGAATTTGGTTTTAATTGAACGAAAACTACTAAAATATAGCAAATTAATATTTTCCTTTGCATTATTTTTGTCAGTTATTATTGTTTTAGCTATAGTTAAAAGTAGCGATACCAAGCGCTAAAAAGGGTTAAATTAGAGGGAGACGAAAAGCGCTACGAATTGCCATTATTTACTTTTACTTTTTAACCCTCAAATTCATAATGAAAAGTTTGCCGCTGTTTACATGTCGCGCTCAACGAGGTTCTTACTAGTCAACCGATTAGTCCTAGTTTTTAGTTAGCACATCGTTTATATATAATCAATTTTTTGTTGTCATCTAATAGCTTTAAAACCAACTCTGAAATTTGTAACGCCATCAAATTTTTTGCACTAATGCCACCTGATATAGTGAAAATCAACTCTATTTACAATTCAATTTGTGTGATTGCAGTCCTTATTTTTTTTAAATTTATATTAACAAGTGTTAAGTTTAAGACAAAATTATTTTAATTTGAAAATTATGAAAAAAAAATATTTAAAAGATCCGCAAAGTAAAAAAATATTTGTTTGCACTTAAAAATTATTTATATATTTTGTTTTGTTTAATTTGACAGACATCAGCTGTTTTAACACACTCAGTCAGTGTTTGAAAGGTTGTTAATCTGAGTTTAATAAACACAGCAGCAAGTGCATTCATTATAAATACGGCCGTAAGTGTATATTAAGTGTATATCAATAAAAATTGTATTACAAATAAAAGCATATTATTTTCCTCCTCATGTTCAGTATATTTATTTATTAGGTCAATGGAATAAATCCTTACAGACCTGTATAAATGATATAATTACATATGTACATACATTGAAACAATTAAATGATTTAAAAATAAAAACAAATAGTTAGGAATTTAAGAAAATAATGATATTTTGCTTAATTACATTAGTGTTCAACGAAAAATCAATTAATTGATAAAGATTATTATAAACACAACAAATTCTTCTAAAAGGATCAGCTAGAGCATAGTTGGTTTGAAAAGATTTAACAAAGAGTGGTTGGAATTGGCGTGATACTCGTTGAGGAACATTAAAAGTTATATTGTTGACAAGAAAGTCAGAACAGATTTCACCATTAATTAGGTTGATCATAAATGTTACTTTTAGCATAGTCCTACGGCTTTCCAAAGTAGGTAATTTTATTAATTTAAGTCGATCAACGTATGAATGTAGATTAATTGCAGAATTCCAAGGTAAGCCACGTAAGCAAAAGAGTAGAAATTGTTTCTGTACAGACTCGATTCGTTGAATATGAATGTTATAGAAGGGATCCCATATTATTGACCCATATTCTAGTAGTATAGTAGATGTTATATTAGATTTATTAGAAATATTTGATCGAATTTTATAATTGTTAGCACAAAATATATTTTACATTTTTAGTCTATAATTAGTCATTTATTGTTCGGTTTAAGATCATTTATATATATTTTTCTATATTTATGTATTAAAGAATTTCAAAGGATTAATTGTACTTATTATTCTTTCGAATTCAATGTTTGAGTATGGAAAAGTCAATACATCTACAAGAAAACTTTATAATTCAAAAAATAAAACAGTTCTGTCTCCATTTTTCCATTTACTTAGTTTTAAATTGATATTTTTAAAATTATTTTATAACATAAATAACATCTTAAAAATGTTTGTTTAATATGAACTGATGTTGTAAAAAAAATGTTAAAAGCACTTAAAAATGAAAACGGAAAGTGTCAATTTAACGCTTTTTGGGTCGTCAAAAGAATAGAGCCCTTTTACAGAATTAGCACATACGCCTCACAATTACTTAATGATTATGTAAAGTATTGAGAAAAAATTTAAACAAATTTCCATTCGGATGACTGCTGGCACCTGTTCGTACTTAAATCAATATGTAAGAATTTTATTTGCCAACACATATTGGCAACATAATAACACAATTATATTGAATTAAATTTTGTTATCTCTCCTTTAATTCAATTATTTGTTGTCATCATTTTAACTTCCCCAAGGTATTTGTATACTACGAATGAAGTTCCACAAACAAGCAAACAAATATAAAATGAATTCTCAGCTAACAACTAAATGAATGAAAACCAACGACACACAAACGTTTATGATATTTTCATATAAATATAGAATGTGCTTTATAAATGTTTGTGTATTCATCAGCAAGAAAATCACAGCTACGGTTTCAAATCCCCAGACTAATTTTTTTCTTGCAAATTTATATTTATTATTTAGGTAGGTTCCCTTTGGCAATTGTATAATAAGAACTTATTCAAATTACTGCTTACCACTTTTTTTCGTTTAATTCCAGAGAGGGGTTTATTTTTATATTGATTTATTCAGCAGAAGTATTACTTTAACAGTGCACATTTCACAGGTTCTAGAAAAAAAAAATTGAGACTAAATTTAAAATAATTTATTGTACAATGATATATATATTTAGATGGGTCGACTTCATGCAACCCAAAATAATGTGTTAGATATACGCTCCTTAAATTAAACGTTGCACAGTGGACCATTTGACGAGAAGGCGGTCAAAAATCTATAACTTTTGACTGGATTGGAATTTTGATATGCGGTTTTTTTTTGTTTGGTAGGTGAGACTTTAGCCTTTAAGTTTTGCTATAAAACGTAATTCTCCACCGAAAATAAAAAAAGTTACGGAGGGTTTAAAATACATTTTCATTTGTAGTTGAATTTTAGTACAAAAGTGAAGTGTTAAAAGGTAAAAAAAGGTTTTTTTTTTAATATAATGTCTATTTTTTCAGTTAATTTTACAACTAATACTTTTTAACAATTTTTTAAGTTAATTTTTTCAGAAAATGCCAAACTTTGGCCCCCGTAAACTTTTTAGTCCTAATGTGCACAATTGCCAAAGGTTGTTTTTGTTTTTGCTTTAGTTAAATTCTTTTTTATTGTTTTTTTTAAATATTTCTATATCAATTTTTATGGTACATTTATGAAATATAACAATTTTTATGGTAAATTCACAAAATATATAAATTTTTAAATCAAGAAAAGTTTTTAACTATATAAAAAAAAGTGTAACTTATTATGTTTATTATTATTAGTGTAATGAAAAAGTAATTTAAATCAACCAATTTTAGTAAAAATATCTTCTAAATAGCCTTGATTTTCATCTTCTAGAAGTTGTTTAGCTTCTTCGTCTAATTCAATAGAGGTAGTTTTCCATTTTTGACGAATGTTGGACATATATGGATCTGAAGTGCACAACAAAATAGTGATTAGTACAACATCTGAACATTTTCCTTGTGTTGTGCTCGCGAAAGAATCTGTAGTCTTTGTTCCTTTTTTCTTGCGCTTCTTCAGATGGATCTCCTATTGGCAGAATATTGTTTTGAATTATTTGTTCCCCATGGTACAAAATTTTATGAACTGTGGATGGCATATATCTCCAAGAGTATTTTGCATTATAAAGTATAGCTGTTTTATTGGCGTACTCTTCAAATTTTTTTTGCATTTATCTTTCTGCTGCATGCTAGAACTTGTAATATGATTTTGAATCGTCTTATTAATTCATGATCTACACCTGTGATAGATGCTGCAGTTTCCGGATCGGAAAAAAATCTCCTTGCAGTATTTCCATCATTTGTGTTTCCTTCGCCTTGTTTTGGTTGGTCGATTACGAGGCCTAGCTGTAGATATTTTTGTTGCATTTTTTTTTTTTGCTTTCTTTTTTCTTCATTTTCACTGTTCTAACGGACCAAATTCCAAATCATAACCCATTTTAAGAATATGCTCCATGAAACGTATTCTAGCATGAAGAGGGGACATTCCAAATTCGTAGGCTTCCTTAAAACTATCGTCTTCTGGTGGGGGTTGGCTTAATTGACTTGATGTCTTTTGGCATATAATGCAGCTTGACGTTGACTTTGTTCCAGTTAAAGTTTGTGCAACTTTTCCATCAATCATTGTGAGACACATTTTAAAATGTACTTCAATATCTTGGGCATCAAATTTAAATATTACTGGTTGAAGTTCCTTAATTTGATCTTTTATTTTTTGAACTTCTTCAGTTATGACATCTTTGGTTTCCTTTTTGAATGCAAAATTTATTTTTTTATTTTTCTATATATCAATTTCTGTCGCTCTACTAGTTGACGGCTCTAAGACGCTATACCTTTTTGTTAAGCGCAATGGAACTAAAGATACCATAAAGAAATTAGCATCTGATGAATTTTCGGCATTAAATTGCTTGTATTGTTTCTGACCAGAGGATCCATCACAACCCCATTTAGAAATTAAAGTAATGCTGCCATTACCAATTTTTTTTAAATCCCGCAATTCTTTTCATTGGTTCGCTTCCGCAATTCCTTATATTGATTTTTGGTCAATTTCAAATCCAAAAATAGGGCGAACGCTTCTTCCGGCGTGAATTTCTTATCTTCAATTAGTGTAGGAATGCTTTTCAAAATCCTCTTTGTGCGCCTTGGGCTCGCTTCTACTATTGTTTTAATTATTTCAATTTTATTTTTTTTTTTATTTTGGGTTGGTTGAATTTGGTGCAAAAATGAATCCTTAATAATTCTTTGAGAAATTTCTTCATTGATATTCTCCAGCTTGCGCCTTCGAGATCTTTCACTACATCCGTCAATTGGTTGTGCTGGTCGACCATTTTTTCCACTTTCGTTGGCAGTTGTAGATGCACTCTCAAAAATAAGTTCCTTTATTAACCAGTCTTGGTGAGGCTTGTACATCTTTGCTTTGCTATGAGAGCATTCAATGTACCGTACCGTCTTTTCAAATTCGATGCAAAATTAGTAATTTTACCTTTGTGCATTTCAATGTCTTCTAGGTTACAATTCTTAAAGATGTCGTTGCTCACTATGTGTAAAATTACATCGCCTACATCATTTCGTTGAAAATAAATATCTGCCAGATCTCTGTAACAGTACTTAGCCATTGCACAAATTGTAAAGAATAATAATTGGGGAAACATTATTATAAATACTCTTTCTTGCAATTATGTAAAATAAAAATTTTTATCTTTTATTACCACTTTTAGAAGCATAAAAAACCCACACCCTAACCCCTTTTAAAATGTGAAGCATACCTGCTCATATCTTAAAGGGCTACGTCGCAATAGTTTTTTTTTTTACCATTTACCTGTTATTTAAATTGTTTCCCATTTTGTCAGGTATTTAAACTATATAACTCTAATTCAGACTATTAATGTTTTTGAAAGAAACCTATGTAAATGTACCTGTAACAATTAAGCGCATTATATCTCAACCCTTTTTTATGCGTATATAACAACTCCTGACAACTCTACCGACACAAAAAAAAAAAACAACGCGGTGCACCGGTACGACCAACTTTTGTATTCATAACACTCAGACGGACGGACGGACACCGTTTAATCGACTCAGAAAGTGTTTTTAAGTCGATCCGTATAACAAAAGATGGATAAGGGTCCAATATTTTTGGCAGTTACAAACATCACCTCAAACTTAATATATTCTAACCACATAGTGGACAACTTCTGTATTCATAAATTTTGCAGAAAATATCTAACCTTGGGTCAGAAAAATTGTTCTGGTGCACACGGGCGGAAACTGGCGGGTGTATAATGGGCTATAGGAGTATAGGGGAGGGTTCGGACTATAGAAGAGTGCAAAATTTTTTCTAACTGCTTTTGACTGGCAGGAGTTATGCTCTGTTAAATAGGAGATTTTCGGAAAATTTTGACCTTTTTAAAAAAAATTTTTTTTTTTTAATTTCGGAATGACTCAGTGATTTGACGTTTTTAACGTTAATAGCATGGAAGCCACAAAATTACACAAAATTTATTTCACTTCAAAATCTTTTAAATCAAAAAAGTTACAGTCATTCAAAAATAAAAATTTACAAAGAAATTTTACAAAGAAATTTTTATTTTTGGCAAAATACTGAGAAAGCCCATTTTCGAAGACCCTTTGCTGTGATATAGTTGAGATAGAGTCGCAATTTTTTGGCTTCCGAGGTTCACTAGTATTTACTTTCAAATGAATAACATAACTTGAAAATCGGTAACAAAAAAAAAAAAATGATTTTTGGCCGCCTTCTCAAAATATGGTCACCTGCGCGTTGGTTAATTTTATGGTGATTGCAACAAATTTTCGGCTCTAGCAATAAAAATAGCTGAACTGGACCGCTTGTAAAAACTTTTTATTTTACTTTTTCATGATTCACGTTACGTAAAATAAATTTAAAAACAAGTAAAAATGTTAAATTCGGCTGTGCCACATCTTTGATACCCTCCACCTCTGTTTGAGTATTGATAATGAATGTAAACGAAATATTTGAAAAAGAAAACAATTTATTAAACTTAATACCAAATTATTTCAGCAAATTCTTTAGGCTGATCCGCTTAACAGATGATTTTTGTTTATTTCAAGAGTTGGTCTATAAATCTCTCTCACATTATTAATTCGCGCTCCAACGAGGAAAGATCGTTTTCCTCTTTTCTATTATTTCGGATAAAAGAAAGCACGTTTCGGTGTTTGCTTTTTGGTCATCGTGGTTGGGGATTGGCATATATTTAGGTTATATACCTATATGCATGCGTTTCTGGTTATATGACATAACCTCTCGTTTAATTTAGTTTGAGTTTTTGCAAACTAATTGGTCGCCCTAACCGCCATTGCGAAGGTAGTGGTTGTGTAGGGTGGCTATAAGCGTTAAATCGTGGTAATTGGAGATGGCTGTATAGTTTCTTTTAACTGGCCAAATAATTCTTTATTGCGGCCGTATAGGTCAGATGAGGTAACAAAATAATAACCAAAAAAAAAGGTCTCTCAATTTTTTTGTTAAAATATTGCCATATTTTAAAAACATAGAGAATAAATTTTTTTTACAAAATAGCACAATACAATACAAAATCTAACCCAGTGATGCCAACTTTCGATTATGAATTAAATTATGTTAAAAATATATTATCATTTATTGACTCCAAATACTACTACCTGGGAATTATTATCGAACTGAAATTTTTTGGGTTTTACTTTGCTTACCATGAAGTCAAATTATGAAGTCATCTTAAGCACTGGGACAAATTAGGGATGCCAAACGCAAAAAACCAAATATCACAAAAATTTTTATTAAAATAATTTGTTATCTTTATTTTCTGAATAACTTCAAATTTTCATTAAAAAAAATTGTGAAAAATAATATATAAATAACATTCTCAGTAAATTGCGCTTTATTTATGTAACAATTTTTATGTTCGCAATTCTTAAATATCATTTGAGGTCTTCTACTCTTCATTGAATTTAAATTAATGTTTTCTTATCCTGAAATGCTATTAATGTCTCCTGAATGGCAATATTTTTTTTAAATGTAAACATTTTTAAATGTAAACATATTTGGTGATTTTGAATTTCAATTTGTGTTTAAAGAATAAAAGTTATGTTTTAAAAATTGAATTGATGTCTTCTAAATTTCAAGTTATTATTTCCGACGTTTTAATAGGATTTCTGAAATTCAATTGATATTTTCTAATTTATAATTGGAAATCTGAACTCCAGTTTTTACATTTGATATTTCCTTAAATTTGAATGGAAAATTTAAAAGGTGCAATTTTGCATTTATGTGAATAATAATGCTTTAGTAATTATAAATAATTTTTAAAAATTATATGTAATCGCAATCAGATATTTTGTAGGTAAAGCAGAATAATAATTTCATATAACGATGTAGAACTGTTTTTAAAGCAAAAAACACATTACTTCTTACTTATGGATATATATATCCCTGTACCTCTAAAGTGTGTCAACTCAAAATTTTTCAAGTTTCACTTTTTGCAAGAAAACGATACACAGTGGTCATATCTATCCACTGTAAAAATCTTACATCAGTTTTTCTAGTCTTTCATAAAAAAATAGAGTTGTAACCTCCTTTGTGTTATAAGAGTAGCTTCTTTAGAGTCCACTAAAAATACATATTTTGAGTTGCACCCAAAAAAACTTGATATTTTTGATGATCACTGAAAAATCGCTACTACTGCTATTGTTGTATACTTATTATTCGCAATTCTTTACAAAGAAACAACTGTTTTTAAATTTTATAGTAAATATAAAGAAAAACCGTTTTTTGCCTCTACTGAAAATTTGGAAATATTTAGTTGACTCACTTAAGAGGTACTGGTGCGATATATAGAATATATGTATATTGTATGTATGTATATGTAAATATTACACACAAAAATACAACATCAAAAGTTATTGTTGTGTTTTCTTTAAATAAATTAATACATAACATTTTTTTTTCGGTAAATTTACTGTTTTTTTTTATCAATGACAGGTAGTTTAGCATTATTTGCTTTAGATGTTGGTGAATCTTTACTCCCTTTATATTAACTCGTAGTGTTTGCTTGTCTGCTTTTAGTCAAAATTTTGGATCGATTTTCAACACCTTTACAGTTACCCAATCGATCAGAAACTTTGCAGGCGGGCTAGTGGCGATGACAAAAATGATCTAACAAACTTTTTTTGTGATGACAAAACAATGGAAACTTTAAAATTTTTCTCCCAGAGTTGATAAAAAATTTATAAAGAGTTAGTTTTTATTACATTATTGCCACAACGACCAGAAGACCAATAAGTCCAGCTATGACAACAATACAACATTTAGAATAATAACAAGAACAATACAGAAACATTTATTTTTTCAACTTTTTGTACTTCTTCAGTGATTTCTCGGAACCTATTAAACCGAATTTCATGATTTTTTAAACAAAAACCTTCCCATGATGTTGGTCAATTATTTCCACTGAAAACGAGCGCCCCAGTTATTCTATTGAGGGCGCGATCGTGACGAGAACAATTTAGACAAATCATATTTTTTCAAGACTTTTTTTACTTCTTTATTCATTTCTCGGGACCTAATCAACCGACCTGGACGATTTTAAATAGCAAACTTTTCATGGTGTTAATGAATTATTTTCTTATGCCAACGAGTACCCTAGCTGCCCGATTGAAGCCGTCGACATTATTTCCACAGACGGACAGATGGGCATCGCTATATCAACTCCACTTGTTATAAGGATCACTAATGTATATATTTTATGGGGTCAGACATTTTTTTCTAATTATTACAAACGGAATGACAAACTTATATATAACGGGTGATTTTTTTGAGGTTAGGATTATCATGCATTAGTATTTGACAGATCACGTGGGATTTCAGACATGGTGTCAAAGAGAAAGATGCTCAGTATGCTTTGACATTTCATCATGAATAGACTTACTAACGAGCAACGCTTGCAAATCATTGAATTTTATTACCAAAATCAGTGTTCGGTTCGAAATGTGTTTCGCGCTTTACGTCCGATTTATGGTCTACATAATCGACCAAGTGAGCAAACAATTAATGCGATTGTGACCAAGTTTCGCACTCAGTTTACTTTATTGGACATTAAACCAACCACACGAATGCGTACAGTGCGTACAGAAGAGAATATTGGGTCTGTTTCTGAGAGTGTTACTGAAGACCGTGAAATGTCGATTCGTCGCCGTTCGCAGCAATTGGGTTTGTGTTATTCGACCACATGGAAGATTTTACGCAAAGATCTTGGTGTAAAACCGTATAAAATACAGCTCGTGCAAGAACTGAAGCCGAACGATCTGCCACAACGTCTAATTTTCAGTGAATGGGCCCTAGAAAAGTTGGCAGAAAATCCGCTTTTTTATCGACAAATTTTGTTCACCGATGAGGCTCATTTCTGGTTGAATGGCTTCGTAAATAAGCAAAATTGCCGTATTTGGAGTGAAGAGCAACCAGAAGCCGTTCAAGAACTGCCCATGCATCCCGAAAAATGCACTGTTTGGTGTGGTTTGTACGCTGGTGGAATCATTGGACCGTATTTTTTCAAAGATGCTGTTGGACGCAACTTTACGGTGAATGGCGATCGCTATCGTTCGATGCTAACAAACTTTTTGTTGCCAAAAATGGAAGAACTGAACTTGGTTGACATGTGGTTTCAACAAGATGGCGCTACATGCCACACAGCTCGCGATTCTATGGCCATTTTGAGGGAAAACTTCGGAGAACAATTCATCTCAAGAAATGGACCGGTAAGTTGGCCACCAAGATCATGCGATTTGACGCCTTTAGACTACTTTTTGTGGGGCTACGTCAAATCTAAAGTCTACAGAAATAAGCCAGCAACTATTCCAGCTTTGGAAGACAACATTTCCGAAGAAATTCGGGCTATTCCGGCCGAAATGCTCGAAAAAGTTGCCCAAAATTGGACTTTCCGAATGGACCACCTAAGACGCAGCCGCGGTCAACATTTAAATGAAATTATCTTCAAAAAGTAAATGTCATGGACCAATCTAACGTTTCAAATAAAGAACCGATGAGATTTTGCAAATTTTATGCGTTTTTTTTTTAAAAAAAGTTATCAAGCTCTTAAAAAATCACCCGTTACCATCTGCACATTGGGGCGGAGGGTATAATTACGCTAACATTTTAAAACGTAGAAAACATATATTTAAAGCAATTAATTTTTGTTTCTATTTTAATTGACTCGTTAAAATGTGGAGCTTTATAAGCACTTTGTTTATATATTTTAATAAAAGTTGTCACCCTACGTCAAAATATTTGGGTAAATGCTGAAACATGATTCCGTTTTCAGAAAATTTAAATAATTGTTAAGCAGAGACAATGGTTTTTTTGACGATATGGACCTTGTGGGTTTTTTACCACCCTGTGTAATCGTTTGTTGTATACCGTTTTAAGTAGGGTTTCATCGCCGATTTTAATGTTTTCAAAGCTGCTGAATCCGAAACTGAAGTAAGTGTGCGAAGTTAGCCACCCGTTTTTGGAAATACAATTTTTTGAAGATTGTTCTGAATTGTTCTAGGATTGTTCTACAATGTTCCAAAACAATGAGTTTCTAAAACGTAACTTGTGCCGGTAAATCGAAAAAACGAATTTTAAGCTTTGCCCCCACACTTTTGGAAAAAAAAATTGGCGGTTTTTCTAGGTTGTTCTAGTTGTTCTAAATATTGTTCCAAAATATATATGTCGCAAACCGTAACGTACGCAAATGGGAACGAAAAACATTTTTCCGCGATATCAACGTTATTAAACGATATCAATATTTTTATGCAACACGAAAGTTAACGTACAGATTAAAAAATTTCTTCCCCATTTTTGGAAATAAAATTTTTTGAAGATTGTTCTGAATTGTCTAGGATTGTTTTACAATGTTCCAAGACGATGAGTTTTTAAAATATAATTTGTACCGGTAAATGGAAAAACACTAATTTTAAACTACTTAGAAATTAAATATATCAGTCTGGAGACGTAAAAAACCCGAAGGTCCCGGAAAACTTTTCAGGTATCTAGACTTCGAGTCAAAAGTTCTCGTTTGCTTCCAAGTCATTCTTCATAATTGATGACATGAAATGTTGTGAAGTCGACTGTTTTCCATATCGTTAACATTAGTTACGCTGTATACATAGATATGATCAGTACGGGCGCATGCAGGAAGTACCACATGCAGGTTGTCAACAAACGCCCCTTGTATATATTTTTTTGTTTTTTGTATTTTGTATTTTTTTTTTTTGTTTTTTGTTTTTTTTTTTGTATTTTTTTTTTTGTTTTTTTTTTTTGTGATTTTTGTATATTTTATGTTTTTTTTTTTGTTTTTGTATTTTTTTCTAATAATTGGACATGTATTTTAAATACATATATATATTTTATATATTTATTTATTTATACTAGCAGATTCCAGCACTCGAAATTCGAGCGCAAATTCTAGGAAGTTTTATTTTTCATTAAATAAAGACCCTAAAAGTATGCTAATCAATTATAGACAATTCACAAATCAGCACAAAAAACAAACTCATTTTTATTAGAAACGCATTAACAAATTTAATAAACAAACACATAGCATTGTATAATTTTATGTTTGTGTTAGTAGCAACTTTAAATGGAATTTACTCAAAATACAGGAAAAAATTTAAAAATCTGTAAATCTGCAAATCGGTTAAAAGAAATACCATTCAAATAATATACCCTTGGTCAAAATCGGGATAAAACGGTAGAACAAAACATCAGTCACAAGAAATCGCCTAGCATATTAATATTATAGATATATGATATGCTTGCAGCACAACGAAAAGTGGTATAATGGATACAAGAATAAATAAAAATGAAAAGATTATCGTTAAAATATATATGGAACGATATACCAAGGAAAAAATGAAATTAAACGTAATCGTACGTGATAAGATTGTTCGGTCATATATTACTATACGTTTCAACGTAAACGCAAAGTTGATTAAAATAGTGCTGAGGTTGCCAATCAGGATACCTTGTGTGAAAGAAATTTTGGAATCTGTACGTTAACTTTCGTGTTGCATAAAAATATTGATATCGTTTAATAACGTTGATATCACGGAAAAAATGTTTTTCGTTCTCATTTGCGTACGTTACGGGTTGCGACATATCTATTTTGGAACAATTTTTAGAACAAAAGTGGGGGGCAAAGCTTAAAATTCGTTTTTTCGATTTACCGGTACAAATTACTTTTTAGAAACACATCGTTCTGGAACATTGTAGAACAATCCTAGAACAATTCAGAACAATCTTCAAAAAATTGTATTTCCAAAAATGGGGGGCTAACTTCGCACACTTTAGCATCATTGGAAAATATTTTTTTTAATTTAGTTGAGTTAAATGGAACATTTTTTTTTCATATTTCTATTACATTTTTATTTCAAAACGTATATTTAAATAGGTAAGAAAATGAGAGTCGGTCTTTACCGACTGTGCGATACCATGTACCATTATTTTTGGAGTACTGATATATGTGTGTAATGAATAGACATAAACCCAATTTTACCGAGATCTATATAATTTATATTTTATGGCAATTTATGGTCTGAACATGCACCTATTTTCACAAATTTCAATACCGTTCATCATACGGCCGATAACTGCTATCGATATGATTGTGCAACATCTGTATTTTTAATGAGATTAGTACTTTAATATCTGCAAATGTTGGTAACATATCCCTGACAATTTCTTTAAAATTGTCTGCTTTGTGAACACCTAAAATGTTATTAATTATAGACTTGATGCATTTCCAAGCTCTTACTTCATTTTCTGTCAGTATCTTTTCGAAGTTAACATCTTTCATTAAATTATGGATATTTGGCCCAATAATTAAACATTTTCAAGTGTACCTTATTTTAAATTTGCCTCACTGAATTTGCTTCACGAAAATACTGCTTTTAAGTATTGGAAGGCTTAACTGTCTTTATATGGTTTTTTAAGGAAGTTTTTAACGATGACTAAGTTAATATGTAGTGAAGGCAGTAGTATTTCTGTTTTTTGCACCAAGGCGTTGGCTATAAAATTTTTTCAGTTATGTTATGTTGCCTTAATGGCCACACAAAGTCAGTATAATTTTTTTACCTATCTCTGCAGTTCCATAAAACAAAACAATTATAATTTGTGAAAGCTTGTTGCATTTCAACCAATATACCTATCAGTTTAAAATCAGCCGACACGTAAATACCAATTGTTTTGAGAGCATTTATATTATTCGAAAATCGTGTTCAATGTTCAATAGGTTGAGAAAAGGAGCCATGTATAAGCATAGCTTGTATCTGATGTACTGGGATATAAATTTAAGCCAGAAAGTCAGCTTGTTGTACGCTCTACATTTCTACATGCATCCAGTTTGTACCCCGGCATTAACTTAGAAATTCGATTTCAATAGCAAAAATTCCTCAGACCCGTCAGGCTAGTTTTGTATGGTATAGGTGATCCCTCAGTTCAGAGTATTCGTAAACTCACCCACGACAGTATCCTCCCAAATTAATACATGCCATATGGTCGCCCAGGTCACTAGCTTCAATTTGAGAAACATGAAAGTATCGGGTTCTTCTAGTTGGGTCTTCCCGGGGAAGAGCTATTCTTGGCCAGGTTTGTCAGCAATCTAGTTTCCCATTATATCCCTCCTGGAGAAGTTGCAATCTCTTTCTTTCCATTCAGGATTGTCTTTGATCTAATTTTGTCTGAGAATATCGCCCTGATAGCCAATAGACTGCCTGTAAATATTTTTACGATTCCGGGTTTTGGGATTCACCGTATGTCAATAGATCTAATACATGCCGTTATCGCGACCAATTCAGAATGAAAGACGGAGTTGTGGTCCAGAAGACGGACGTATTTACCAATAGAACTGTGCTTATCATAGAAACATATGCCAGTTCTACAATGCAGACTAGATCCGTCCATATAGTAGTGTGACCCTGAAAGGTTTTGCTAAATATTTGCGTTCATCCAGCTTTCTATATCTGGTATTCGAATATTGCAGAGCGCGTACGTCGACACTTTACCGATTCTATCACAGCTAATATTCACTGTATTGAATCCCGGTACTTGGTCCAACATTGCTTCGTGTAGAATTGGTCTAACGACGCCTGTGTAGCAAATGTGTCATCCTCGGGTTTAATCCCCTTTTTGAAACTATAATTCTCTTACAAGTGGCCATATACGGTGAGCTTACGCAACCCTGCTATTGATATGGTTCCTCCAAGTGAGCTTTTTGTAGAGAATCACCCCAAGGTATTTACCGTTTGGGTAATTCTAATCATTTTGCTATGGAAGCGGGGTTCATAAAATCTATCATTCCTACTGTCTTAGTAACAAAGGCACTTTTCAGCTTTCTCCGGGTTCACATGAAGTCCTTCTCGGTTGTGTCCAGTTATATACTATTTCGAGTGCATCGGATGCCCTCCTAAATGGATAGTATCTTACCCCCCTTAACAGTATCGCTACGTCATATGCGTAGCAGACAAACTGTATAGTGATCACCAAAGAAGAGGGGATATAATTCCCCTTGAGGTGTCCCACGACAAATCTTGTCTCTCATTCTAATGCCATCAACTGATGATGTGACTGATCCAGACCCCAATTTCTCAGCATATGTCGTTATTGGTTGACGATATTGGTTGATACATTATTAAGAGCTCCTTCTATATAAATAAATATAGCTAGAGTGAAGATTTTAGACCAAAAGACCTTTCGATGTGGTGAACACTTCATGAGGCGCAGTTTCCACTGAGCTTTCCTTAAAATAAGCATGTTATATGGTTCTGATTATCTCATTTGGGATTTGATTCTAAACCATGTTATCGCTCCATGGATTTCAGTAGGATAGATGTAATACTTATCGGTCGATAAGCCTTCGGGTTCGCATAGCTTTCCTTTCCTCTGGGAGTATAAGTCTCCGCTCTTTTGCAAAACTTTGTATCGCTTTATTTACCATATCTTAGGTTATTCTGTTATTTCTCTCGTTATTGTTCCTCACTAGGTCCATCATATTTTACGGAATACGCAATAGAAATTGTTGGCATGGTTTTTTTCTTAATTAGTTAATAAATATTAGATGAATCAATAAACATTCTCCATTCAAAAATTTCGTAACTACTATTGAGTGCCTCTATCAATCAACAAATATTATAACAATATAAAATATTTTTCCGTAGTGAAAAAATAATGTAAAGTATGTGATCGATGGCGAGTTGAAGGAATATGGAAACTCTTATCCAACAAATTGTGATCACGAAGTGTAGAAACTGCAATTTCTATCTCTGTTTTGCTCAAGCGCAATACTTTAACAAAATGTTCAAATATCTCGTTGTTAAACGGCTAATGCTTACAACTGGTTATTACTTCCAATATCATTTTAAAAAATTGTTGGTTGAAAAGAATCTCCATACAATGATGGATACACTAGTAGGTACTGGGATCGGGTTAATGGGTGGCAGAGGTCGAGTTGCCACTTCCAAATTAGGATAACTTATTAAAGATTTTATTATCAAATTATGCCCAAAGATATCAACAATACAAAAATAACAAATCCCTGTGATGGGTTCAACCATAGGTGCCCACAGCATGCAATTAAAACGACATGCAATTACATTTATCAGTACTAGGAGATTCCAGCCCCCGAAATTCGAGTGCAATTTCTAGGCAGCTTCATTTTTCAACTTAGCTAATTAACAAACCAACACTCATTAACAAATATATTAACAAATTTAATAAAACGCACATAGCATATGTATAATTTTATGTATGCGTTAGTAGCAACTTTAAATGCAATTTACTCAAAACAAGCGAAAAAATTTTAAAATCTGTAAATCTGCAAAACAGCTAAAAATAAATACCTTTCAAATAATGTACGTTTGTTCAAAATCGAAGTAAAACGGTAGAACAAAACATTGGTCACAAGAAATCGCTTGGCCTATTAATATTATAGATTCCGGTGAAAGTAATTACGATACTAATACTCCTGTATTTATTTCAAAACCAAAGTACCTTGAATAAATGAACTTCACCGTTTGGTTATAGCTTTTTGGTGTTTTAATATAGTATATTCACCGCAAACATAACAAAATAAGTTCGGATCAGTTTTATGTTTCATTTGTTTATTCACTTTTTCTATACAACTTTTGAAAAATAACAAAATTTAATAAATAAAGGGTGATTTTTTAAGAGCTATAGGAAAGTTTTCAAAAAAAAAACACATAAAATTCAGAAAAATGCATGAAATCTTTATTTGAATCGATAGTACGGTCCACATAATTTAATGTTTGGAGATTATTTCTTGCAAGTATTGACCGTGACTGCGCCTCAAATGGTCCATCCGCTTAGTCCAATTTTGGCATACTCTTTCCAACATTTCGGCCGGTATCTCACGAATAAATGCTTGAATGTTGTCTTCCAATGCGTCAATTGAAGCGGGATTGTCTGTATAGACATGAGCTTTAACATAGCCCCACAAAAAATAGTCTAAAGACGTTAAATCGCACGATCTCGGCGGCCAATTGACCGGTCCCGGACGTGAAATAAAATGTTCACCGAACTCGTCTCTCAATAAGTCCATTGTTGCGCGTGCTGTGTGGTATGTGGCACCGTCTTGTTGAATCCACATGTCATGCAAGTCAAGCTCTTGCATTTTGGGCAAAAAAAAGTTGGATATCATCTCTCGGTAGCGCTCACCATTCACAGTTACGTTACGATTCGCATCATCTTTGACGAAGTACGGTCCAATGATGCCACCAGCCCATAAAATACAAATAAGCTTGAATAAAAACTTTCTGTTTTTAACATCAAATAAAGTTGGGTAAACCTCACAGATTATTTCTATGTACACTGACTTTATTAAAAAATTAATTTTCTTGAACAAAATATCCAAAAATGTTCGTCTCGCAAAAGTAATAGGGTGACGTCATATATTTCAACCCCCTCCGACCCTTCCTAAATTGGGAAATATTTATAAATTTAACGTGAAATGAAGAAACTGACTTCAGATTTTGATTCTGCAACTTTGAAAGCATTAAAAACCGTCATGTTACTCTCCGGATTTTTTTTTTTTTAAATTGTTGTACAATGTAATTTTATAAGGAAAAAGTATATTCTGTATGACAGCACGTCCCAAACTAACGAAATTTAAAATAATTTTTATATATTAGTAGTTTCTTTGATAAAATAAAAAGATTGAATCCAATCCCAAAAAACCCTAATTTGAAAATTGGAAAATAAGTTATGGCATAAATCCAACAAAGTTTTAAATATATTAATTTAATCTTTCAAAAAGATATGAACGTCTTTTTACAAATCCTATATAAATTTAAGTCTTCTACTGAATAATTCTAATCCACGGCCAGGCTTCGATGTGTCCAACATAATGTTATTGGCGGTTATTGCTTGAGTGGAGATTTGGGAATCATATTAGAAATGTCAAGGTTTATTTTTTATGAGACTGCAGAAATAATGTTTTCTGTAAGGAACCCTAATCCTATCTGTTTAAACGAAAAATTTTATTGTTATAAATTCTGTGGCAACAAAGCAGAGTAGCTTATGCCAACTTAAGTGAAAACTGAGCTTGAATGTTATTATTATGCAGCTTTTCCAAACGCATATTTCTATTCAACCTTTTTTCCAAAATTCCACATAAAAGCAAAAAAATTAACATTTACTTTAAAACTTAGGTATTTTTCAAACAATAATGCATTTGCTAATCCATCTTAAGTCCAGATACGTTTTTGTTATATGTTTCATTGTACCATTAATCTTTAAACTGAAAAGTTTACTCCGACTTAAGTTAAAAATAACATAATATATTTGAAATGATCATTTATAAACAGCAACTTGCTTATGTTTAAACAAGCTCTTATGTTTAATATGCATTTACCAATACGTTCCTTTAAGTAAACATACGTTTTTATTCTAAAATAAAAGAAGTTGCGTTAAAAAATGTTTAACATCTTATATCTACTTAAGATGCTTTAACAAAACGACGTTGAATCATAACGGTTTCTTATATACATCTAAGTTGTATTTGTTGCGTGTGAAATGAAAATTTTTTGCTCATAACCAGCTTAACTGTTCAGTTTTTGTAGAACTGTTGTGCAATAGTGATCGTTTAAATAGTCAAATGGGAATTGAAGGACAATTAAGTAGTACTGATTCGCTAATTGATCCTGATTTAAAAATGTTTCAGGTTCAATTTGTGAGAATCAGAGCAGTTGACTAAAACATTGTAAAGAAAAAACTTTAAGACAATACTTGCTTCAACAACGGAGATATGCGCGGAAAGCAAAAAATTATGCAGAGAAAGAAAATGAAGTAATAAATTTTATCAACAGTTCTCCCTGTTATGAGTCTTATTACACTCGCAGAGTTACGTCAAACGTTTTCTATCGAGTGATTTGTCTGTGGCTGAAGTTCATGGTCTTTATTGCGCCAATTATGGTCACTCAATATCGCTTACAAAATTTAGTGAACTTTTTCATATACTTATTTTTAAATTTAAAAAACCTAAACCTAACACTTGCCATAAATGTGATTTACTTAAAGCAAAAATAGAAGTCGCTAAGGTCTTGAAACTTTATAACTTGAACTTTTGTTGCCACAGAATTAAAAATCTTAAAAAATTGAAAAATCAAGAATACTTGTATTTGACACTCAAAATTTCAAAAGATGTTTAATCTGAAAGTACTTAATGCTGATTTAAGTAAAAATTTCTAAGCAATTGGATTTTTTATTTAGTTCTTTTTTATAAATTCATTCTGATTATTTACCTTTCTCAAGTTTAACACAATATTGATTTGATGAATTTGAAATACATTTGCAATAAACTGTTGAGTGCATTTTTGAATTCTGTTTTTTTTTTTTTTTTTTACGTTTAGTAATAATCAGTGTAGTTGTACACTCCCTAGGAAGCCATGCGTACTGAAATATCCGAATTATATTCGTTGAATCAAAAAAAAATCTGTACATACATACAAAACATTATCAAGGCTATCGCCTCAAAACTGCAAAAGTATATATACAATAATGTCAGTATATATAGTTAGGCCATAGATCCTTAAAAACAAAATTCTAATGTCTGATGCACTTTTTAATTTCCAGCACGAAAACACTTTTTATGGCTTCTATTCAGTAGATACACTCACTCATACACAGTTTATTATTTGCTTTTTCAAGTAGTTTGTTTGTGTACATTTGTCTTTCTCAAGCGAAAAACAATCCACTTGAATTTCGACAACATTTTGGTAGTGCTAAAATCGCACGGAAACATTTAAAAAAATTTACGCTTCAAATATCTTACATGGGACGTTAATAATGTGCCACTGACCTCAAACAAAAGCGAATAAAGAAATCATAAACTTGAAAGAAAAACTGCACTTGTGTGTAAGAGCGTTATATTTTTCAAGGATTTGTCTTATTTTTTGGAAGATTATGTTATTAAATATTTAGATACTTTACAAAAAAGAAAAAAAAAAACATTGCAAAATTCAGAGGAAAAAAAACACATCTAATCAATTGACGTTTAGGTGGAATTCTGACTTTGGTTAGGACTCTACAATTACTAACAAACATATACAAACTTTTTGGCCGCAATTTCTTAAAACAGTTCTTTCACTTCCAAAAGCTTAAAAATTACAAAGACTTAATTGAAATAAAAATGTGCAAATTCTTTTGTTACAATATAAAGTAAATACCTCAAAATTGAAGCGTACGTGGAATTTTAAGAGAAAAATTAAGTTGTACCAATATTGGTACGCCGGGATAAAATGGGTTAATAAATAAATCGTACTACATTTTAACTCGCTTTCTTGTCTGTTTTTGTTCGTTTGCTTGTTTTTTTTTTCTGTTCCCTACAAATTATGCAACTAACTTTTCGATGAGCTAGAAACTTGAAACTTTCAACATGAGAATGTAGTTTAAAACTGGATGACAATAATATACCAATTAGGCGTGAGACACATTTTCTTCATATATCTGCAATTTAAACATTTTATCTGAGTTCATCTCCAACTTAAGACTAAAAAGCAGAAAATATCTATTTCAGAAAAAAAAAAATTGTTCATACACCTTATTTTAAAAGGAATAAAATGAATAAATAAATTTCTCCTAGCCGCATTTGTAAGACATAAACGAAAAACACAATCACTCGCACCACGTTTTTCGTTTTAAATCTTACAAATGGGGCTGGGAGAAATTATTTTATTGTTGTCACTCCGTTTAATTTTCAATTTCAATACAAAATATTATTCGTTTAAGTAATTTGCTCATATGTGACCTTCTCCGAGAAAAGGGACGTAGTGTGTGAAAATTAAGTTTTGAGAAAAAAACGCATTTAAAGTTTCTACACCCGTTTAGGTACCAGAATCCACCGTTTTTGACACAGCCCGTTTTTTGACACACTACGTCCCTTTTCTCGGAGAAGGTCACATATGCTATTAAAAAAAAAATCTATTAGCCTGTAGCGATTAAGCTGGAAAATTAACATTAAGGCAAAATTCCTTTAAAAAAAAAGACGGTTTTTTCGGAAATCGAAAAGTGGAAATATTTCCAAAATGAAGCGAAGATTATGTGAAACTAATGTATTCCACGAGAAGGTTCTTCCAACAATTAAATTTGTAAAACATTGTATCATATTTATACATTATTTGTTTTCTTTTGTTGAATTTCAGATTTTTATTGATTCTTCAAATGTGTTTGTCAAAACGAAGCCATATCGGCACGGCTAATCGAAAAATTTGCTAACATATCACAATTTTGGCAGTTTTTCGAAAAATGTTGGCAAGATCTAAATTTTCACATATAATACTTACTTTGACAACAATTTTACGTGTGAACCTTTATGCAAGTTCATGTCCAAACACTATTTTTTGTCCACAAACCATATTGTTTATGTTGACTACAAAACCTTATCACAAAACAACACTCAAGAATATTGACAAGGACAAAATAAATAGAAAATTGGAAATAATGCTTTTAAACTACTTACCAACATAGTGCCTGGTTTTCATTATGTCATTTTAAATTTCAAATATTGTCAGTTGAATGAGAATAGGATTTCATACATATTTAAAATGGAAATGCAATAGTAATTTTTTTTTTTTTTTTTTTTGACTTCGATTTCCATTTTATATTCTTTTTTACTTTCACTTTTCACTCTTTATATTAATAAATTGTAAAAATTAAAACAACACATTTTACGGTAATATATCAGGGACATTGGGATGTAGTTAAACATAAACAAATTGCGAGACGTTATTATTGGTGGCCAAATAATGATAAAGATATATCCAAAATTGTTATTCACATACAACGAATCCTTCCAGGCAATTTTGATCTTGGCCAAAAGCTAATACTTTTTGGCAACGTATTCATTTAGACTGTGCAGGTTGCTATTAAAAATATATGTGATTTATAATTGTAGATTTGTTTAAACGGTTTGTACGGACATTTAAAAAATTCTTTTAAAAACAATTATCAAATGGTTACATTTTGCATATTCCTCATTAATTCTTGTTATCAAAACGCTTCATAATTAGCTTCCTCATTATTTGAATTGTTAGGAAACCAATAGCCATATATATCAAATATCTCCGTTGAGCGATCATCCATTGGCCATATAAAAAACTTCACCGCGTAGATCGTTTCGATCCAAAGAAAATCTAATCGATTTTCACCTTATGTATGCTCACTTTCTGACTCAATTTAGTTATGTCCGTCCGTCTGCAATTCGCAAATATGAATATATTTTGATTAAATTTGGTATATAAGCTTCTATCAGCCATGGGATGGACACTATTGAAATTGGTGAAAATCAGTGCATGTTCACATCTAGTCCCATACAAATGATCCCTATAAGATGGACTTAAATTGCCATTAGTCCAAATTATTATATAGATCTCGTTCAAATTGGGTTTGTCTCTGTTTATTACATTCAGTAATCAGTCTTAAACGTGCAAAAAAAAATTGCACAGGTTTTTCTCAAATTTGGGTTGTATCTGTTTTTCAAAAAATAGCTGTCTTTACCAAATATGGCACGGTCCATTTTTCGACCTAGTCCCCGTATAAGTATAGCATACGATATGAGTTTCTTTATATCTACAGACGAAATAATTAATAACAATTCCACTGAAATTTATGCTTATTTTCAAAATCCTATATGTTGGATCTCAAACAATTCTCTAAACGCATGGAATAGGGTGTCGCACAGTCAGTCTAGACTGACTATAATTTTCTTACCTCTTTTATATTTAAGTTTTGACCAAAATGACACAGTTCTAATGTTGTGCCTTGCTTTGTAAGCACACCTTTGTAAGATTATGATTTTTTTATACTCTCCACACGATCATAATAATAATTATAAAAAATAACAATTATAAAAAAAATCTCAACCCAAAATTATTTTGTGGAAATTGTAAAAAAAAACTCTTCAAAATATATGATTGTTCTATGTTGTTCTTGTTATCGTTGTTATTCTAAATTTTGTTTTTTGTGTGTGTTTCTTACATGTATTTAAATTAACACATTACAAGCCAATTCAGTTAAAAATATTTAACATTTTGATTTTCTTATCATGACATTTTATGGATATGTATATGCCAAAATAAAAATGGCCAAGATATTTAGTCAAGACAAAATTGACGCTTTTTTGAAATATCGTATAATTTTTAAGCTCTCAAAACATTGTAAAGTTGATCCCTTACTTTGTCTATGGATATTCTAATCCCGGCTGCACTAAAAAGGTATTTCTCTTTAGTGTTATGAATAGTTTTCCAACTTAATAATAGAAAAATAATTAAATTTTAAAGAGAAAAGTTAAATATTTCTATAAAAAATTCTTCATTGTTTTTATAAAAGCAAGACAATAAAAAAGGAATTATACTTATAATTTAAATGGTATTAGAATTTAAATGTTAAGAATCGAAAACTGTATCAAAATGGTAAGGTTACCCAATATTGTTTATAGTATGTAGTTTAAGACAAGTAGTATGTGCTACAGGGAACCTGATGCGTATATATAGCAGATAATTATTACGCATTAGCCTCTCAGTATTCCAATGACCGTCCATGCATGGCGAAGAGAAATAATCTACAGGAGGATGAATAACACTACGGTAGTGTGTTTTCTAACGGTATTCTCCAGGTTGTAGCGAAACCTGGTTGCATATAGCCCGCCGGTAGCAAAGGGTTCTGCTTCGTATGCGTCATTCTTTTATCCCTTGTTTCTTTTTTAAATATAGAAATAACCAGTTCAAAAGATATGATCAATATGAACCATTCGGCTGCTGCTAATAAGGCCCAAGGTCTCGAGAGCACAACCGAAAATATGGATGTGGTAGAGCACCAAATGGACGTAGATCCAAAAGAATCAACTCTGCTTAACTCCAATCGTGGCAGGAAAGTGGCAAAACGTGCCTCTAAGCCATCACGGTCATAATGCCTTCCTCTAGAGACAATCATGAAAGGTACCTCAAGTGCCTACAACTGAACGTTCAGCACGCAAAGGCTGTATCACATGTGATCAGCCGAAAGTACACCACTGATGTCCTGGATATAGTTTTCATCTAGGAACCATGGCTAAATTCCGGAATTATTTAAGAAGCTTAACGCCGACCAAGTCAAGATTATATATGATTCCCAACAACCAAAACCCAGAGCGGCCCTGCTTATTAGAAGTAGAATAACCTTTCTTCCAATTTCAGAATTCGTCTCAGGTGATCTGGTCGCCTTTCGCGCTAAAGTGCTCTCTCTTGCTGGCGAACATGTGGTAGCGCTATCCACTGCCTCTCTACCAGGCGGCGTAGAGACAGCACCCACTAAAGTAGTCACGGCCCTTGTGTTGTGGAATATTCCCAAGCACGGCAATCTACTACGATGCCAATGCCCACCATACAACCTGGGGTAGCGGTATTATAAACAAATAAGAGTGTTAAATTCGGCTGTACCGAATCTTTGCCACCCTCCACTTCGGTTTGAGTAATGATAATAAATGTAAACAAAATATTGGAAAAAGTAAACAATTTGTTAAACTTAATACCAAATTATTTCAGCAAATTCTTTGGGTTGGTTTTCGTCTTTTCTATTATTTCGGATTTATTTCGGTGTTTGCATTTTGGTCATTGTGGTTGCTGATCGGCATGCATTTAGGTTATATGACATAACCTCTCGTTTAATTTAGTTTTTGCTAATTAAATAGCTCGCCCTAACCTCCATTGCAAAGGTAATGGTTGTGTAGGGTGGCTAAATGCATTAAATCGTGCTAAGTGGAGATGGCTGTATAGTTTCTTTTAACTGGCCAAATATTTCTTCACTGCGGCCATATAGGTCGGAAGGAGTAACAAAATAATAACCCAAAAAAAGCTCTCTCAACTTTTTTATTAAAATATTGCCATATTTGGAAAACATAGAGAATAAATTTATAATAAAAATAAATAATCAAATTAGTGATGCCAAACGCAAAAAACCAAATGTCCCAAATATTTCAAATAAAATAATTTATTGTGAAAAATAATATACAAATAACATTATCATCAAATTGCGTTTATTTACGTAACAATTTTTGTGTTCGCAATTCTTAAACATCATCAATGTTTTCTGTAGTCCGATTCTGTAAATTTCAACGATCCGACAATCGCAAAATATATAGACAGCTATTGTTGTTTGCACTAAGGATTAAGTGATTCACTAACTACAGACATCTTAACGACAGTCGACATCTATATTTTTCTATTTATTTAAATTGTAAACGAGTGGCATCTCTGTCAAAATATGCGAAAACACAAAGAAGAATAGAAAAAAAAACAAATTACTTCGTCTTTGACAGGATGATTTTATCTTTATGTTTAATATCTTTATTTTTTTACTAATATTTCTGTTTATTTATTTGATAATGAAATGATGAATTGAATATGCCATTTAATTTTTTTATTTATATAAAAAAGTTTTTTAATAAAAGCAAAATATTTTCACTATTTTATGATTTTTATTTATATATGACGACATTTCAACCTAAAAATTTAAGTTTTTATCGATTGAATAAACAACACAAAAATGGTTGTAGTTTAGATAACAACAAACAGCTGACTTTAACAATAGCGAATATCGCTTAAAAATTTTACTAATAATTTTGCTATTTTCTTTTTTAACGATTCGACTATCGTTAAAAGAAGTTACTGAAAAGCTATTATGCCAATGCCAATATTGTTTTAAAATGTAAACATTTTTTAAATGTAAACATATTTGGTGTTTTTTTTTTTTTTGGAATTTCAATTTGTGTTTAACGAATAAAATTTATATATTAAAGATGCAATTGATGTCTTCTAAATTTAGCATTATTATTTCCGACGTTTTGATATGATTTTCTGAAATTCAGTTAATATTTTCTAATTTATAATTGGAAATTTTAATTCCAGTTTTTAGAATTGATTTTTTCTAAAATTTGAATGGAAAATTTAAAAAGTGCAATTTCGTATTTATCTATAATATTAATAGGCTAGGCTATTTCTTGTGACCGATGTATCTTCCCGATTTTGACCAAGCGTATATTATTCGAAAGGTATTTCTTTTTCGCCGTTTTGTAGACTTACAGATTTTTTAATTTTGTCCTTTATTTTGAGTAACTTGTATTTAAAGTTGCTACTAACACATACATAAAATTATACATATGCTATGTGTGTTTTATTTAATTTGTTAGTGTGTTTGTCAAAGAGTTTCTTATCTTCATTCACAGTAAAATAAACCGTTAAAGTGTTGGTTTGTGAATTGGCTAAGTTAAAGAATAAAGTTGACTAGAAATTGCAGTCGAATTTCGAGTGCTGGAATCTGCTAGTGTGAATAACAATGCTTTAGTAATTATAAACAATTTTTAAAAATTAGATGTAATTGCAATCAGATATTTTGTCGGTAAAGCAGAATAATAATTCTATATAACTATGTAGAACTTTTTTTAAAGCATAAAACTCATTGATAACTCGGTAACTCTATTTTGTAAAGACAAGAAAAAGTTAATATGCCAAACTTATGTTAATAATATAATACATAACAGAAATAACTATGTATTGCAAAGCTAATTAGAACAGAAATTGTGGCGCCATCTACTGTGGCATATTCAGGCTGATCAAAATGAAGTGACACTCTGTTAATGCAAAAGAAATGTATTTTCCCCACAACAAAATATTGCAGAAATTTATGTAAATAAAATAATATACCGATTTATTTCTAACATGCAGTTATTATGGATATACATATATAGAATATATGTATATTATTTGTATTATTTAATATATGTAAGTATGTATATGTAAATATTACGCACAAAAAATACAACATCAACTGTTAAATTTTTCTACCAGAGTTGATAACAAAAATGTACAAAGGGTTAGTTTTTATTATATTATTACCACAATGACCACCAAAACAACAAGTCCAGCTATGACAATAATACAACATTTAGAATAACAACAAGAACAATATAGAAACATCATATTTTTAATTTTTTTTAATTTTTCAGAGATTTCCCTGGACCTGTTGCACCGATTTTAATGATTTTTGAAAAAAAAATCTACCCACGAATTTGGTGAATCATTCTCACTGAAAATGATCACCTTAGCTATCCTATTGAGTGCGTGATCGTGACAAGAACAACATAGAAAATTTTATTTTTTCAAGACTTTTTTTCGTTCTTAATTCAAATCTCGGGCCCTAATTGACCGATTTGTACGATTTTACACAGCAAACTTCTCAGGATGTAAATGAATCATATTTTATGTCAACGTGTATCCTAGCTGCCCGATTGATACCGTCATCGTGATTTCAACAGACGGACAGACGGACATCGCTATATCAACTCCGGTTGTTATAAGGATCACAAATATATATATTTTATGGGGTTCAAAATTTTTTTTCTGATTATTACAAACGGAATGACAAACTTATATATACCCTCTGCACACTGGAGTGGAGGGTATAAAAACGTGGTGAGTCTCTTCTTGAATTTATTTGTATATACAATTTGATTATTGCAAACAGGGGTGACGAACCGACATTTCGGATCTCAATTAGAACAGAGGTTTTAGATCTTATTTTGACTAGTTCCAATCTTTCGTTCTGCATCTCATGTTTCTGGTGAACTCTCTATGTCAGATAATCAACATATAGTTTTTGACATGGTTAGTTCTCTAGACACTGGTGAAAACTATCGAAATCCCAAAAAAAACAACTGGGAAAATTTTCGATAACATTTGGGTAACAATGCCAATCATTCGGAAGGGCTAATAGCGAGCACTAGGTAAATTGATTTTGAGGCATCCGAACTAAAATCGAACATATCATCAGAATACACAGAGAGCTGCCCTAGGGAAGAAACCTATGAACTTCTACTGAAACATACTTTCCAGGATGTGTCCCCACTAACAGGTCCCTACCAGTCGTAGGGACGGCCTCCCTGACTAAAATGAACATAAGCTTTGTGGACAACATTTTTCAGAAGAATCAGTTTAGATGGGCGATAAATGATTTCTCTCAATTCAAATCACTAGGACCGGACTGTATATATCCATGTTAACTGCAGGAAGAGATGGATATTATCATCCTACAACTGACAACACTTTTTAAATCTTGTTTTCTACATGGTTTTTTGCCATCAATCTGGGAAGAAATAAAAGAAGTATTTGTACCCAAGATTGGCAGGAAATATGAACAGCTACCTAAATCGTATAGACCGATTAGTCTACGTTTTTTTTTTTTTCCTGAAGACAATGGAGAAAGTTCTCGACCATCATATCAGGGACACTTACCGGGCACGCAAATCTATTCATCAACTACAGTTTGCGTACCAACAAGTTATATCCACGGAATCAACTGTCCATAATCACAATGATAGATATTTGCCATAGAGATATCTCTATGTGCCTTCGTGGATATACAGAATATTTCTCCAATCATAATAATTTGGAGATGCTCAACTCTAGGGTAAACACACAGAACATAGACAGAATTGTCTATGGTTTGTTCGTGTGTGCTTGTCATGTTGACATAACTAAATGGTGCTTCGATCCCTGGGATAGATACTGTGCGTCCTGCCTACGCCCCGCCATAAGACGGTTACAAACTGGAGAGATGTACTTGGCAAACTTTGTTATTGTGTCAGGCCTACCTAAAACCCTGTTGCTATAGAGAGGTAGCAACTGCTGGTTGAATGCATCTCCACACCGATATGTGATCTGGCCGCGATATAGGCACCGCAGCCACTACGAAACCTTCTCAAGGGGCCGTTCCCCTATGAAGTCGTCTTGAAGATTCATCAAAGATTCCAACATTGACATCGCTTACTATAACACACTTCAAAAGACTTCAACTCATGCTACCATCCGACCCTCTTGCATCCGACTCATCTTCAACTCATGCCTCTTCCCGAACAACGCATAGCAGCTCGGTTTCCCAAACAACGCATACCAGCTCTCCTTTATACCACCAACACTTCCTGCTAATTGCTCACAGCAATCTCCTCCGCACATCAGACTCGAGAGCCTCTAGATCCGCGTTCGTAAAGTGTTCCATCAATAACCATTACAGAAGAAAGACAGAAAGGGCACTCATTTATATACTAACCGACAGTCAGGCTGCACGAAAGGCAATAATGGCCTACAGCTTAACGTCTAAACTGGTCTTGGAGCGTATCGAAGGGCTAAACGAATTTAGGCAGATGCAACAAACTAACTCTATGCTGAATTCCGGGACACGAAGGATATGTGGGGAACGAAAGGGCCGATTGCCTAGCTAATCGAGGGGCCTGTCGTCCTTTCATCGGTCCGGAACCTTTCTGTGGTGTTTCAGTGGGACACATAAAAGAAAAAGTGAGGGAGTGGAGAAAATTACAAATTGCCGAACACTGGGATAAAAGATTTATAACTCCGTCCAGTTTTCAATCGAAAAGATTACTTACTCTTGACAAGAAGGACTTAAGGACCTTGACGGGATTCTTTACAGTACACTGCAATCTTAGATATCATCTACGAATGAAACGTTAGTCTGTCACAGACAATGTAGGTTCTGCGAACAGGGGGTGGAAAAAAGCACCTTTGCACTTGGAGGATACACTGTGTCCCCCGGGACATATGGTATCTCATGCCAAACAGGGTAATTGGCTTTATATGGAACCTTAATCTTTAGGACAACTATGGGATGCACAAAAGGTCAAATTGGTCGCAGTGCGTGGAGCCTTCTTAATATAATCAAGTTTAAGACGCAGGTGGAGCGTGAAAGACACCATTGTGAAATTATTTTTTTTTTTTTTTAATTTTTCAAGGAATTATATTTTGAAAGCTAACAGGGTCTCGAGTTGGAAAGTCTATGATTTATTGAGGACTTACTTACATATTGTAACATATGTATAACCGAAAATTATTTTTCCAACTCTTCTTTTTAATTTCTTCTTTCAACATGAAAGTTGAAAAATAAGGAACCAACAAAAAACAAGTAAGAAAATTATAGTCGGGGTAGACCGACGATACGATACCCTATACCATGGTTTTGAAACCCTAAATATGGTTTAGAAACCCCCTATCGGTCCAACTAACTGGATATAGAAAATAAGCAAAAACCAAATTTGAGTGGAATTGTTATTAATTTTTTTGTCTGCAGATATGAAAAAGTTCATACCGGGTGCTGTATTTATATGTAGACTAGGTCGAAAAATGGACCGATCCTGACCATATTTGGTAAGGTCACTTATATTTTGAAAAAATATACACAAACCAAATTTGAGAAAAATCTGTGCAATATTTTTGTTTTTTGATAGATTTAAGTGAAGATCGGGAAGCAGCTCTCTATGGGGCCTATGACTAAGAATTTTCCAATAGGTTTTATTTTTGGACAACTGATTAATGGATACAATAAACACATACAAACCCAATTTTACGAAGACCTATATGATAATTTGGACTTTATGGCAATTTATGTCGATTTCATAGCGGTCATTTGTATGGGGACTAGGTCTGAACATGGACCTATTTTCACCAATTTCAATAGCGTTCATCCTATGGCCGATAGAAGCTTACAAACCAAATTTCATCAAAACATATTCGTATTTGCGGCCTGTAGTTTGATTACAAGGTTTACATGGACACACAGACGGACGGACGGACGGACATCGCTAAAACGACTCAGACAGTATTCTGAGCCGATCGGTATAATAGAAGACGGGTCTAGGTAAAATATTTTTGGTAGTTACAAACAACAGCACAAAGTCATTATACCAAACCACATAGTGGTATAGGGTATAAAAATAAAGGTAAACTGCTAAATAAATAATTAAAATAAAGCATTTTGCTATTCACGGGAACTCAATGGAAAAATTCACTTTCTGTTACATACAATATTTAATTAAGCAAAACTCATTTGCTGGACTTTCAAATCCTTAGAGGAAATGGAAAGGTACGCCATGAATGAATTTAACGGTAAGTCAGTTAAATTACGAAATTAAGATTTATGTTGAGTTTGATTTGACACAATTTTTTGTGTTTGTATTAATGAATTAATGTATATGGAAAAAATATAATGTTGGAGCCGTTTAAAAAGAAGAATTAAGAAAATTAATTTTGTTTCTGTTATTTTTTTCGTTTATTTATAATTTAACTAAATGCAAACATTATGTCTTTCGTAGCAAATTATTTTAGTTTACTTTGTGTGATGTAAAAAATTGTCGAAACGAACAACAATGAATCACAAATTGTAGAGTACTTGATTTAAGTGGTCATTGGTATTGATTACCTAAGAGATGATGCATCTAACAATTTTTCATTCGACAAATTGATTTATGAAATAGTATTTACTTAAGCTAATATTCTGTAAATATCACTAAAACTTTTCATTTGTCTATACTTTTTTTCTTTTAGATATTTGACAAGAAAAGATGGTCGTATTGTCACTCTCGCTATGCTTGCTAGTCAAATGACAATAACATCAAGCCGCTGGATTCAACTTGACTGAACATTGAAGTCACTTTAGTCTGATCTATAAACGCTTAATGCAACTTGAAGCTTGATAGATCAGTCAAAGAGAGTTTACTTAAAATGTTGCACTCCTCCGTGCAGGACCCAAGTCAGCATGGAAATAACACAATAACAGCTTTAGCCTCCAATAATAATAGAAATAGCAATGCAAATAGTGGAGGCAATAAAACCTCTCAAAACATTGAAATAAGATCATTGGCTGCTTCACAGTTAGAACAGCAGCACAATGGCCTAAGTTACCACAGTGGTGGTAGTGCGGAATTAGAGCTTCGTGGCAATAATGGCGTCGGCCTGACTGGAGTAGAGCGCAGTGTGACCAATAGAACGAGACTAAAAGAAGCCGCATTTACTGGTAGTACAAACCTTAATACAATGCATTCCAATGAAGATTCGACAGCGATGCTGATGAGTTCTGGTATTGAGGCTAGACATCGAAGATGTGGCAGCAGTAGTAGTGGTGGTGTCGGTCGTGGCAGCCATCGAAGAAAATCAAGTTCCTCAAGTGCCAAAGCAACAACAGGAGTTGAAGGTGGTGTCGGCGCAACGTCATCATCCACACAAAATCAAAGCAATCTTAATAACAGTGCGAATGAAAGAAGTGGAGCTAAAAGTCTAAATGAACGAAGCACTGCATCAACAAAAACAAGTCTAACATCCACTTCTCATAATCAACGTAACGTACAATCCCACCAAAACTCAACTACAGCAAATACAACTAAAAACAGATCCTCTACTAATCTTAATAAGAAACATGCCCGCGATCGCAGTGATGATGAAAAATTGAGCATAACTGCAGATAGTGCAGATGAAGCCAGTCATCGACAGCGTCGACGCCGTTCAAGACGTATAACTAAAAATTCAACTTTATCGTCATCATCATCGTCATCTTCCGCCTCTTCTACCGCTTCTAGCTGTAACGGCTCTTGCAGTTCCGACGATGGAGATTCATCAACATCATCGGGCGAACCAAATTTACCCTATCCCGGATTTCCTGATGTCGCCTTGAAGTACCTGACTCAAGACACAAGGCCACGAAATTGGTGTCTTAAGCTGATTACAAATCCATATCCTTTTTTAAATAAAACACACAAAAAATTAATCTCTCTTAATAACACTGAGCAACAACTAAATTGCACTTGAAGTGCAATTATTTTTTTATGTATTGCGGCGTGCTGTTCTCGATAATTCCAATAAAAAAATTTTGAAAACCATTTTTTTATATATTTTCTTATTATTTTGATTTTTGGAACTAGTTTAGCTATTTAGACTATATCTTGATTTGTAGTACTATACATCTCTATATATTCACATCTTCAGTTACCAGCTTGGTTGTTTCTAACACGAGATATAATCTAAATAATGAAACTATTACCGACAAAAAAAAAAATAAAAAATATAAAACCAAATCATTACAAAAAACCTGTAAGAAATTTTTTTACGATCTTCGTGTTTAGCAGGTCACAATATACAAAAAAAGGTCGCACTTAAAGTGCGGACATTTTTTATTTTCTTAATGCAAATTAGAAAATTCTAAAAATTAAAAATTAAGCTGCCACAGTAAAACTTAAATTTATATGTAGCAATTTCCCATCTTAGTCACGTGTGTATTTACAAACAGACTGCGCCATAGTAAAAAAATATATACACATTACCTCCTGTTAAATAAGTAAAGATACCAGCACCAGCTGTGCAGAAAGCCAAAGGATTACTATGAATTAAGTGCCACTCATTAGCACAGTTTGTTTTTTAAATTTGTTTTGCAATACTTGTCCTCGTAAAGATAAGCCAAAAAAGTAGTTTCGGAAATAGCGCAATATAAAAACGCAAATTAAAAGTACTCATACGCCATGATGTAGACATTAAATAAATAAAATATGCGAAAAGTAATATTCAAAAGTTTTAATGAATATTAAGAATATGTAGTCAACATGTATGTAGTAGCCAGTCAATTTGGCTTGACTTTGTCCTTAGACGTTCCTTAGCCAAAATGACCAGACTTGTAAGTTTATGTGGGCAAACATATTAAAAAAATTTCTAATTATCGTAATAAGGCGATTTTTTATCGGATTGTTTTTAAAATTATTTCATTGTTATATAAAATCTAATGTGTCAAGATATTTATATATTTGTTCTCAAGGCTATTTTTAATTTATTCTCAAACACAATTCAATTCCAAATATTTTTATGTGTATTGCTCCTAAATTATAGTCAGAGTTATAATTTTAAAATTTTTATTAATATATATTATTATTAAGGATGGAGTGAAATTGTATGAGATTTTTTTTTCTTTCAAGTTATAATTCGGCTCTAAATGGGATATTTTCAACGGACTTTGTCTTCAAAGTCCATGCCACGAAACGTTTTGAAAATTAATTGTCAAAATTTTTTAAATCATCTATTCTTTAGTTGATTGTATTCTACTTAATCATAATTTTTTATATAGGAAGTATTTATGTGTCAGGGCGTCTCTAAACTTATTATAAATATGATCATCATACTTTGTATAATATCAAACCTGGAAAATGGCAAATTATGCCAAAGAAAATTACAAAATGTGGTATTTTTCATAAGAATCGATAAACTTTATTTCAAGGACTAAGACTAAGGAAAAAATCAAAAATCCACACAAAAAACCTTTTCTTAACTTTAAGGTAAAAAGGTAACAAATCTTATTACTACTGATATTACTACTTATCGTGGAATTGCAAAATTAAGTATTATACCTAAACTTCTTTAAAAAATTATAACGGATCATCTAAGTCATCAAGTAATTATGTAAAATTCTCACTTCCAACAGGGTTTACAAAAAAGATGCTCAATTTCTACAACTCTGTTACAATTTACTGCAATTGTCAATCGTGGTTTTCTTGAACGCAAACAAACAAATGCTATTTATACAGACTTCAGCAAGGCTTTTGATAAAGTCAATCACAAACTTCTTTTTAAGAAATTATATTTGGTGGGATTTACTAATCTTAGCACGAATAGAATACAAAAATTATATTTTGAAAATGTTACTTCAAAGCCCATAGATGTAATGTCGGGAGAACCCCAAGGCAGCCATCTTGGACCGCTTCTTTTTTCCTTGCTTGTAAACGATCTTCCAAATGTTATTCGTTTTTCGAATATCTTGATGTATGCGAATGATGTCAAAATTTTCTTCAGAATAATCAGTACTTTAATCATGTTTTTCCCCAAAATGATTTGAATTCATTTTATACATGGTGCAATTTAAATTTAGTGCATCTCGTCAGGAAGAGACCGATGTCTGTTAACTATGTGCTGGTGAATATTGTCTTAGTAAACTAGATAATTTTTTAGATCTTGGTGTTTTATTGGTTCATGAACAGAGTTTTATTCCTCATATGATAGTTACTGTTCAACAAAGCCAGAAGTATACTTGGTTCCATAAAACGTTGGGTTAAAGAGTTCAATGATCCATATGTTACAAAAACTTTACAAGCGTCACTTGTGAGACTTGTCGTGGAATATCCTTCTATTATTTAGGATCCTATCTCTCAAATTCATATCGACAGTCTAGAACCTGTGCAACAACAACGACCTTTTGTCCTCGGAGTTTAAACTTTAATCCAATTAATCTTTCATCTTATACTTGCAGACTGTTCCTTATTAACCGACCAACTTTAAAAAGCCGGAGATCTATGCTCAATGTATAATTTATTCTTAATATAATTAAGGGCGACGTTGTTTTGGTTTACTAATTCACAATTTACCATTCAATATTCCTCAAAGACCAACAAGTTACAGATCACCTTTATCTTTAGAGTTCCATAGACCTAATTATGCAAACACAGACCCTCTTAGGGGAATGTGTATCGAATTTAATAAACTTTATAGATTTATTGTTTTCACATGAAATACTAATGTAATTAAAAGTAAAATAATATATTTTTAAACTTATGAATATTACTAAAATTAATTTAAAATGTTTTTCTTTTTAAATAGTCTACAAGGATTAATTTAATAGACTCTACAAATAAGTAAATAAATGAAGAAATAAAATGTGCGGAACACAAAACGCTGCTGACACCTTACAAAATTTTGGTTTTTCCCTTTCAATCATGAAAGTAAAATTACTCAATTAATGTTTATTTTATTGCAAATTCGATGTTATACAAATATATGGATCCTTTTCTTCCTCGGAATAAATAGAGCTAGCGATATCCTAACAAAAAATATTCCATATATATACAGTTATTATTAAGTAGAAAGTAAAAATTAAAAAAAGAGAATTTTATATTTTTAAATTTATTTTAAATAATGTAATTTTTCGAGCAATATCGCTCCCTCCTAATATACATATGTAAATTTCACAGGCTAAAAAAATTTTAGAAAATTCTAGACCCTGCGTATACATTTCTTAAAGTCTTTAGCATGCTAAATTCATACATAAGCTCAGTATTTTCCCTTCATATTAGGTTTTATCCTTATCTAAAACAGTAACCTTCACCGATGCTAAAAGGAGCTAACTATTCCCAGAATTAGGGATTTTTAAATTATTTTTCAGGAGTCCGTGATTTTTGGATATAATACGATTTGTTAGTTTGTAAGCTTTTCATTATAAATTTTTTCAATTTGTAATAACCAATATAATAACATAACCCAAAAAAACAAAGTTTTTATAAAAACTCTTTACAGCTCTTTCTTTACAGCAAGTATATCGACCAAGTTTCAGATTGGTCGGATGAGGGTAAATGACATTTAGATCACTCCGTGACTGTGCGTGACTATGCGTGACTGTGCGTGACTACCCCAACATTATGCTGTAGTCACATCAATTAGATAAGAGGAATGGGGTTGATCCACGACAGACAGACAGACAGGCAGACAGAAAGTATGAGTTAAAAGAAAGAGTTTGAAAATCAATACAAATTACAGACAGGGTAAAAATTAAAAAAAAAATATATTTTTTTACACTTTTTGCTAAATTTCTGATCTTTCTCGAGTAGTAGTTTTATCGATATTTAAGGGAGTAATCTATCAATATAACTGACTTGAGAATATATAAAATCATGCCATGCATTTTTGGCAAAATTTTTGTTAAATGATGTAGTACTCGAGCTTTACCGTACGCTGTAATTCAAACCTCGTTTTAACCATTGTTGGCCCATGTCCCAGCATATATAAAATTATATTTTCAAAATTGTTGATCTAAGAAGGGCGAAATGTACGAAGCGATAGTGTAGAATGACTCGGGATTACTAATTATTTTATTTACATTGTTTTGGCATTAAGCTAGAAAACAAAATTCATTTAATGCCTAAATTTTTTCGTTCTTCATTTTATATCAAAAAGAAACAAATAGAAATGAAAGTTTTTATTTTTTATCTTATTTATATCTTTTAGTAACTGATATCTCACTGCCTCTGAGAAATTCTTTCATGAATGGCAAAAAAAATATATATATATGGGGGATTTCATGTCAAGTGCACCAACTTTTGAAACCGATGTCTTCCGATCGGGATGAAATTTGCACCAAGGTTAGTCCTATTGGATAGTAGTTCAGACACAATTTTTCAACAAGATTGGTCCAGATCTCTCTGAGTTAGAGGGGATAAAAATTTGACATTTTGGCCAAACAGGTGCTTTTTCTCATCCATGTAACTTATTACCTATTGTTCTTAGAAAATTTTCTCCCAAAAAGTTTAGATAGCTATTTCTTCAGTATTTCGGAAAAAATACTTAAAAAAAAAAAAATTTGTAGACTTTTTTTTTCTAAATTAAAGCATTTTTTGCCTTTTTTTCAAAAAGGGCATTTTTTTTTTCATAAGAAAGCTTAGGATTTTTCCTTTAAGAGCTTTTTGGTCGCTTAGTGGGATGGGAGTGGGATATCTATCAAAAAAAATGTTTTGTAACTCAAGACAACGGTTTTTCAATTTTTCACAAATGCACTATTTTGAATTTTTTCCTATTTGTGTGTAAAACCTTACAAATATAACGTATACAGAGAAACTCGACAAACTGAACTTTCCGAAGTTATATAACATAACTAACTAAAATTTTATACCCTCGATACTGTAATACTCAGAACATGTTAACCTCAGGAAAAAATCGCTTTTTTTCTATAGAAATGTTGAAAAATTATTATTTTTTATTTATTTTTAAAAATAATTAAATTAATGTATAATAATAATAATAATAATATTAAAAATAAAAAGATAAATAATTTATTAAAATTTAATGTTAATTGCATTAGATCCATTTATATAATAAATATTTTTATACTTAATTTATTGTAGCTGATGAAGTGTTTAAGTCTTGTAAATTTTTAAATACCCAGTCTTTCATCCAGCTTTTTTGTCGCCTTTATATACAGCGTTTTTTTTTGTCAATGTTTTCTTGGCGTTACTAGGTTCAGCTGTTGATTTCGCTGCGGTTTATTTGTTGTCTTTGGAAAGAAATCGCATTGAATAGAGGCAGAAAACTTTTTCAACTTGGGTCTTCCATCGACAAGCGGTATAAAAGCATGGTATTGAGCGGTGCCATCGATTGTTACCGCAGCATCGAATCTGCTCTTCAGTGTTTTCAATGTTTCCTGATGATCCTCTTTGCTACTAAAAACTATTTTAGTTTCTTTACAATAACTCTTTGCCCAAAGGAATAAAGCAGTCGCACCTAAGATGCGATCTTGATTAGAGCGCTGGAGGCTATACTTCGCTGCATTTCTTTTAAGGTTTCCTCCAATACCATCACATGCTCCTTCACCATGAGCAGTAGGATGAAAATGCCACTCAGCTGGCATTCCAAAATCTTTTTCATGGGCCATAAGATTTGCCAAGCTACTTTTGTTTTTAAAATGTTGACGAGCTCCGTCCGAAACGTAGTATACCTTCTTTACTGTAAATTTAGATTTTAGAAATTTTAGTATTCTCTTCTGGTACTCATAAACTGCAACGGTATCATGTTTTAAATCGTCGATATGATTGCCATACTTTTGTGTTCCAGTTTTTCATCTTTCATGTAGTAAATAACTACTGTGAATATAGTTGCTTGGTCGTTATTGAAGTGGAATGCTTGTATGGCATCCTGAAGAACATATTTATAGTTTTCTGCGAAATCATATGAAATAACGAATTCACCAGACTTCAAATGTATCTTCAAATCCTTGAGGAATGACCATTGCTCTTTGACCAAAAAGTCATGGATTCTCAAGTTTAGCAATCCTGTACACATTTCTTCCACAAAATCATCCACATTTAAAATGATTGCTTTCAATGTGCATCTGTCAGTCTGAATCCAAGAATCAAATTTGTCCTCCTCTATATATTCTCGATCTAAAGAGTTGATTAAATTTTCTTTGATGAATGTGGTTTTCGGGCAATTGGTACATTCACCTAAGTGGCAAGAAGTTGTTGCATTAGGACACATAGTCAATTTAAGGCAATCGCGGTAATCGTGTAAATCTTCTGCCGAATCATCTGTTAAATACTTTAAGTTGATTTCCTTCAACATCAGTTTAACATTTTCATGGTAAATGCAAACACATACTGTGTGAGTTCCGCTGCTTTCTGCCAAAACGCAATGTTTTGGCCTCATTTGGGTTAATTTCGTGAAGCCAATTCTAACATCCGCGTGTTCAGATTGAAATGTTGCAAATAACTTTTTCAGGTTACAGATAACCATTCTCTTCTGTTATGTTATGAAGGTATGTTACCTACCTTCGGAAAGTTTAGTTTGTCTAGTTTCTCAGTATAAGTTTTATTTGTAAGGTTTTAGACACAAGTAGGAAAAATTCAAAATAGTGCATTTGGGAAAAATTGAAAAACCGTTGTCTTGAGTTACAAAACATTTATTTTGATAGATATCCCACTCCCATCCCACTAAGCGACCAAAAAGCTCTTAAAGGAAAAATCCTAAGCTTTCTTATGAAAAAAAAAAAATGCCCTTTTTGAAAAAAAAAAAGGCAAAAAATGCTTTAATTTAGCAACAAAAAAAAGTCTACAATTTTTTTTTTTTTTTTGAAGTATTTTTTTTCCGAAATATTGAAGAAATAGCTATCTAAACTCTTTGGGAGAAAATTTTCTAGGAACAATAGGTAATAAGTTACATGGATGAGAAAAAACACCTGTTTGGCCAAAATGTCAAATTTTGATCCCCCTCTAACTCAGAGAGATCTGAACCGATCTTGTTGAAAAATTGTGTTTAAACTACTATCTAATAGGACTAACCTTGGTGCAAATTTCATCCCGATCGGAAGACATCGGTTTCAAAAGTTGGTGCACTTGACATGAAATCCCCCATATGTATGTTAATTTTCCCATTCTTTGTGATTTGGCTTAAACATTTTTCCATTCTATTCAATTTCATACAAATTATATTATCTTAATATTATCTTAATACGTTTATCACTGATCTCATCACTAAACTTTGGTCTGGGACGCATAGATCTTAATCTCATAACTTTACTGCTCTTTGAATAGATATTCTCAAAATAATTCTGATTTAAAATTATTTGAATTAGAGTAAAGAAATTGTATTTTTATACAGTTGATTAAAAAATTGTGTGCTCACCATTTGTTTTAAATTTTAAATTAATTTTTTTAAAACAAAAATATATTACATGAAATCTCAATTACTTTTATTATAAGTTACGAAGTACGATGTAATAGGATCGTCATATTATGAGATTATTTATTGTGAAATGCGTTTGTCCATATTAAGAAGTTGAAAGTTCTATAAAGCATGAAAGGATATTATTGATTATGGCAGGATGGCCATATTATAATTTACGATGTGATATTAATAAATGCTAATATTTATTATTATTATTTTTTCTGAGTTGATCGAAGGATTTACCAGCTTGATTATAATGCTGCGTCTGGTCGCAGCAGTTTTGATTCATCCAAGCACTGTGAGGTGATCGGTCAGAATTGAGAAATAAAGTGGACAAGTGTATCTTCGCTTATCTAAATTAATTCTAAATTTTATTTACAATTTTGTGTAGTATTTATACTAAACAATTTGTTACAATATCTTGTATGTCTAATTCTTATAGCTAATTGCTTATTGCTACATTCCTAGTAATCATATTTCGTATTTACTTGTTATTGTCCGTTAGTGACATACTTAATGCTGCATTCTTAATAATCATTTTTTTTACATGATATTGTCCGTTACTGACACACTTAATTATTGTTAGATTTAAATTACAATTTATTAATTATTTGACAAGTTATTAGGTTATGGTGCATTCCACTATGATAGGTACACTACACTTTCATTATTCTCTTAAGGAATTACTTTATGTGTGTTAATGAAAAAATTAATAGATTATTAGAATACTCTTTTACAAAAGAAAATCCCAATAGTTTGACCTTCAAAGACGCAGTGCTCATTTGTTACTTTTTTGTCATGCCTGGATAAATAACTCTTTCTAACAAAAAATTGTTTTAAAATAAGATCAAATAATGTAACATTAATAAGGCTTTCTGAGTTTTATAAGCTTTTTGCGCTTTATACACGGCAAGTTACATAGCACGCGTTATAAACTTATTTTCTTTTTCTTTCTCTGCCTTTTTTTTTTGGTCTTTCTACAATCAATATTTCGTTTATGTGTTTTATTTATTTATTTCACTTTCATTACTTTTCATAGCTGATTAACTGCCAAAAGCCTACAAAGCGTGAAAAAGATATAAGTTGGTGAGCTTTTGTCAGCTTACGCTTTCTACACTTTTTTTTATATACCTTACTATAAAAATACACTATATTAACTTTTTTGACATTACTCCAAAACGCGTCGAAGCCTATAAAGTGCTTTGTGTACCTTCACCTTTGATGCCAGAAGTTTGATAGAAAGGTACTTTTTTGGATATTATCGAGATGTCTTCAAAATATAAAGATAACACAGAAGCCGAACGTAAAATTATTATAAGTTTACGTAAAGACATTAAAAATCATTAAATAAAATTGGGAAACTGCATTAAATAAAATTGTCGACAGTTGTAATTTAACAAAAACGATTTGTAATTATTCAAGATCTGGACGTCCTCAAGCACCCACCAAGGCTGAAAAGGGATCCCCAATACTATGCAACAAAAAAATACCAAAGATAATTACTAACAAAGATACCAACAAAAACAGTCGAAATTTAATATCTTAAAATTTGGGATTTTTTACCAGGATACTACACCGATTTTATAATAACTTGAGAAAAACTTTACAAAATTTTGTTATGAAAAACATAAAAAAATTTTAATTTAAATTAAGATTCGAGCTCTTCTGAGAGTTTTTATTTTGAACATAATAGGCCTAGTGTGCCTGTCACATCCGATATAAAGCAAATATTTGCCATCATTTATCTAGAGTACTATCACAGTGAGCGTCTCGAGACTTTGTGCGGGTTCATTGGTTGTAAATGTGAGCAATTGATCAAAAAATGGGCGGCATCGAATTGGTGGACGTAGCAACTTCCATACAAAGAAAATATTTAATAACATCTGTCTTGAGACCATATACAAGCCTTAACCAATATTAACTCGTACACCGAGTATTTTTTGACGGCGTAACATTAAAGGCCATCTTTATTTTTATACTCGTATAATGTTAACTTCTTCAACAAAGACTATTTTGTTTACTTTAAATTCATGAAAAAAAATATTTGTTACTACTCGTACTAATTCGGTTAGCGTTGTAAATTGGTCCTGTGTTTAAAACAAAAAAAATCAAAATGAACAGTTATATAAAAATAAAGATATGTCAGAGAACCAAAAAACTCGATCTTTTTCATGGCGTTTCATTTAAATATGATTACTTGTTAAACGATGGCACGTGATAAGCTTCCCAGATCAACAGTACAAAGTATTGTTCAAAAATATGAAAAAAAATATGAAAAAATAACGTTTCGTGACAAAAGCGCTTTAGCGGCTATAAGTAAAAAAAGATCTTCGAAGCACTATTCAAAGTGGCTTCAAAGTGGTCTATAACAATTGAAAAAATGCAAAATGTGAATGGAGGCGTCAGGAAATAAAATATAAAGGTGATGGTTTCTATAAAGTACTTTTGGCATTCTATAATGTAATTTTGGCGAAACATATCTGTTAAAACTCCATTATTTTTGAGGCCCAAGAAAAGAAAGACGTCATTGGGTACAAACGCAATGGGAAAAACTTAAGTTTGAGGTATGCTTTGGCGATGCCAGTAAAGGGTGATTCGTAAAAGCACAGAGGCTTATAATTAAGACTGCTTAAAGTGCACTGACAATTTTCCAGCTAGCCTTATAGTGTGACGATTACCTCATTAATTCGAAAAAAAAATATATTAATATATTGTAAGAAAAGCTTATTCCATCAGTACTAGAGCTAGACAACTGCGATAAACATGATGGTGCATTTTCCCATATAGCAAAAATACAAAAAAAAAAATGGCTGCGACAAAATGGAACTGATGTTCAGGATTGGCCATCATTTAGCCCAGACCTCAACCCAATTGAAAACCTATCGGTTCTTATGAAAAGGAAGCTGCGCAATGACTCTCAACGTGCTCTGAGAATGTAAAAAACTGATAAATACAATTTCAAAGCGATTAGAAGAAGCTCTTTTAAAAAGCGAAGGTTATATTACAAAATTTATATTTGAAAATTATCCACCGTATGAATTAATAGTTGTTTTAATAGTTATAATATATAAAGTACAATGTTTGTGGTGAAGTCGATATTATTTCGTAAAATGTGTTGTCTAGAATGTTGTATTGTCAGATGATGCTTGGTGTAGAATTAATAGTGATTATTACTAATGTAATAACGAATACATTATCGTGTTTTTAAATCCACACAAAAACCAGGATGACAAAACGTTCGACGGTATCCGCTAGTCTTATTCATATAACATACCCTCATGGCAACGTTTTTTTTAAATAAGTAACATCCAGGAAAATCGAAAATCAATTTTTTGTATTCAAAAGTTTTTCTTATGGCTGTAGTTAAATTAAAAAAATATAACAACTTTGGATAGATCTTATTGAATCATAACAAAGTGCCTTTTTTGAGGATGATTTTATTTTTAATGATGAGAAATAATAATCTTGAGAAATAATTGAAGTTGAAAAGAGATTTGACACACTGTTGGTTTAAAATTGTTCTATAAGAACAAAACATGTGCTGGGGATTTGGTTGAATAAAAAAGTAAATCTGAAAGCCAACGAATTTCTAAGCACCCAGAAACTTTGACTTTTACAGCTTATATTATTTTTATTGCTTAATTATTTATAAGCTTTCATTGAACTCATGTACTCTTTAAAAACAAGTTTTTTTTTCAAATAGTCGGGAGTATTCCGGAATTTTTTAGAAAAGTAATATGTTCCAGTTTCTTAAGATTTGAAAACAAAAAAATGCTAATATAGTCAGTATAATACTTATAACAGTTGGAGTGGTGACGTATTCGTGAGTCTGTTTGGTACAAAAATTTTAATATTTAATCCAAAGAAAAATAAATATAACAAATTTATTCGCACTATTTGTATTGTGTAACTTCATTACTATTCGCTATAAGCATATCATCATATTACATTTGTTGTAATTGTGATGTAATTTGTTAAGGTATTTGTGGTTGTTGCATTTTACCATACTTGCTTGTGTTTTCCTTAACTGCATTTTGATAACTATTGATTTTCTCATCAACACATGGTTTGAACGCATATCGATACTGGTGATATTATTAAATTGCATAACACTAGGGATGTATCAACCTTGTGTGGACGATGCCTGTGAATATAATCGATGTAAAATACTACAGGTAAGTAAATGTACATTCACATATACACACATACATATATCGACCAATAACAAATATAACAAACAGATTCGATGCCAACAAGACAGGTCGGACTATAGAATTTACATGATATTGAAAATTCTTTTATATTCCTGGCTTATAGTGTTCAATTATTTGGATGTATGTATGTATGTTATTCTTAATATATGTATTTATTAAACTGTTGAAATATTTTCAACTTTTAAAAAAATATAGCTAAACCTAGCTAAGATAAGCGTTGTAATTTATTTGTTACGAAATGGCACGTGTTATTTTTTATACCCTCCACACAGGTGTTCAGAGGCTATATAACAGTTTGTCAATCCGTTTGTAATTCATCGAAATAAATTCCGGAGATTTCATAAACTGTATAAACCCTAGATCAAAAAGCGAAATCGATTTGGCAATTTTCGGTTATAAGTCTGTCTGTTGAAAATGTTCGCCATTATCTGGAGCATATTAGGTTCAAACTTGGAGTCTCTAGGATAAATAATACCGAAATGGCGAAGCGAAAAGCGCAAAGCAGTATCTCAACAAGAGCTAAAAAGCACTAAATTAGAATGAAACGAAAAAGCTGGTATTGGATGTTACTTTTTAGGTGTATACTAATAAAAAATATGAAACACTTGAAAAAAGTTTATTACAATTGTTCATTTTTGGTCTTACTCAGGTCTATTATTGTTTTATATAAAATTGATTGATTTTGAGTGAATTAATTTTGATAGCATTTTATAAAAAGAACATTCAATTTAAATTTTTAGTATATATTTGATATATATAACAGAATTAGCAGAATTATATATTAGAGATCTTTAAAAACTTCATTGAACTGAATACTCTGTCTTCAGTGTTTAAATAGGGAAAAGTCAATATATCTATAATGTAACTGCATAATGCAAAAAGATTTATTGACTCGCTTTTTAAAGTCAATTATTTGAATGTAAAATAAATCAGTTCTGTCTCGATTTTTTCACTTACTTTGTTTCAAATTATTAAGACAATTTACGCACTCTTCGATTAACTTTCAAAAAATCTCTTAAGCCGGCCAGTCTCGTACAGTTTTAACTGACAGTTTTAACTGAACAGTTAACAGTTTCAACTGTAAACTGTACGTATGTGGGTAATAACTGACAGTTCAACTCAACTGTTCAGTTTAACTGAGACATTTCAAATTTTTATATTTTTAACTGACAGTTTCAACTGAAGTGAACGTGTGTGGGGGTTCAACTGTACCGTTCTCAGTGCAATTTGTGTCAAGCGAGAGTGCGTATCATGTCGCGTAAACAAAACCAAGTGATAGTTGATTTTATTGCAATATAATTAATTTATTAATTCTTTTAATAAATTAATGTGGGAAGATAAATTTCGTTGTAATAATCACTTCTTGCAGCACTGTTTACGCTGTTTAATTTTTTTTTTTTTTTTTGTAAAATTACAAAAAGCACACCGAGAGCGGCCAAACCGTCCTGCTCGTTCGAATACATGTTAAAAACTGAAGTATTGAACTGCACGTATGTGTACATCTCAGTTCACAGTTAAGTCTGTCAGTTATAACTGAACAGTTGAAACTGACATTTAAAACTGTACGTGAGTGGCCAGCTTTATAAAATTAAAAACATTTTCAAAATTTTTGTTTAATATGAACCGTTTTTTTTTTAATGACAAAACATGAAAACATAAATTGCCAATTTAACGCTTTTTTATAAGAGGGTCTAAATAGAAAAAGTTCAAATTTTTGGTCGTCAAAAGGTAATAGTCGTAATAGTAAGTTGGCATCGCTAAAGAAACGTGTGCATGCAACCGCGCTTTACTCATGCACACACGTTTGCATTATTGTTGTTGCTGGTTTTGGTTGGTACATATGAAATTTCAGAGAGTTAAGGCCTAGTTACGCACACGTTGTCGAAATGTAACCGTACTGTAAATGTAACGTTGGCATTTAGTAAAATTATACAACGTAAAAACAAACTAGCATGTTGCTGTGTGAAATCAACCAAACTTTATCAGCTGTTCACAAATGTCACATACAAACGTAGCAGAAATCTATTTTCAACAGATTGGGACGTTCCTGTTACGTGATAGTTGAGTTCGGTAACTGCTTTAAATGCTTTTCATGTAACATAAAAAACAGCTGACACTTTTGGTTACGGTTTCGTGCAGCTAACTAGAACTTAACTCTCATTAAACGAAGTAAAATGCAATTGTATGCACGTTTTGTATTAAAAGAATGTATTCTTGTTTATTCTTTTTTAGTTTTGATTCTCATTTAGTTTATATTATTTTTAAATAAATAGAATACATTTGTGCAAAGTTGGTACAATTGGTTGGTAGTTCATTACCATTGATTGAGTAATTCATTACCGTAGAAGTTGACGATGTAAGAATTGTGACAAGAACTCTTGCTGTTAATGCTCGTGTTAAATCAATGGAAGTATAAAAAATACCAAAAGCTAAACCATCTATCCATCTATAGCTGTCATTTGAGCTAAAACAGCAAGCAGTGTATTGTATTCTTCAGTTTCAAAATAGTTGGTAATTCTTGCAACATTTTTATTCATATTTGAGGTACAAGAAGGATTCTCGTTAATGCTCAAAACACATCTCTTTGATATTAACAAATTTATTCCATGGATAGTTCTCAGATGTGCGTGCAGCCTACTTGTGTTTCTACCACAGACTAATTATTTTCATGCATTTATTGCACACATCCAGTTTTCCAATTCACTCTCGTTGAAAATAGTACCAGACTGAAGTTCGGTCTTGGCTTTTCAAAAATGAGATTGTTCATGTCTGTGACTTAAGGTTTCTTATTTAATTTTCAATTAAACTGAAATTAAAAGTATATTTACCTTTTGTGCCACTTTTCTTTATAAAACGATAAAACTAAAATTAATGCACTTGATATTTTATATTATTATTTCCTACATAATATACACTATTATATAGTTAATACTATAATACTATTATATAATTAAATTGCACTTTTTATCGTCAGAACATACACATAGATTGACGAGACAATAATTTCTGACTACATGCAATTTACTTTTATGCTTAATAAGATGAACTAGCTAAACCCAGCACTCGAAATTCGAGTGCATATTCTAGGAAATTTTATTTATTCATTAAATGTTTTTTAATCTATATATATAAAAAATATATGAATATTTAAATAAAATTCATTTAATTGTGAATTTTTAAATAAAATTCATTAAATTTCATTATAAATATTTGATGAGCGCACACAAGTGATATAAATGGGATTGTTAATAAATAATTTTATAAGATCCTAAAAGTATGCTAATCAATTTTAGGCAATTCACAATTCAATTCTGGGCGATTAAAACGTACTCTTTTTTGAAACCTTCAATATTAAATACACAGGATGAATTATAAATTGGCTAAAATTGATTAGCATACTTTTAGGATCTTATAAATTTATTTATTATAAATATTTTATTTTATTTATTTAATATAGATTTATCACAAATACATACATAAATTTTATCATTCTGCACTTTTCCTCCATATGAGCGCATTTTGCTTAAAATCGGTCGAAAGATTTACCTTCATGTATTAATATATAGATTATAAAAATTCACAGAAAGAGATGACCTTAAAATAACAAACGATTATGCATGAAACACAATGACGACTGCGGCTACACGACTGCACGACTAAAAATGCTGGTGGCTGCAATTGTAGTCGTGAAGTCAGCTACTTTTGAAAACGACAGCAACATATAACAACAATATAAACATGTGTTTTTATACAAATGCATTTTTATTTCAGTAGTGTCAATTATATTTTGTTTTTGTTCTTTATTAAAATAGAAAAACATGCATGATTGTAAACTCGTATATAAACTTAAATCTACAATTACTTATTTATAATACATTATTATAAACTAAAAATAAATAATTTATTTAACTCCTTTTATTAATGTAATTTTAGCATTTAATTTTGCTATGTTTTTTTTTAACAATATAAAATATTTCATAGCACCAATTTCTTTTACATATATTGTTATATTGTCAAACTATTTTTTTTTTGTAGCCAAAAAAAATAGATATTATCCTAAGTTGACTACAGCGACAAAACTGGACGTGTAGCCGTGTAGCTATGTTGGTGTCAAAATAATCATTTTCATATAAACGTTTTTATTTTATTTTTGACAGGCTGTAGTCGGTAGCATGCAGTAATCTATGTTTTTCATGCATTAATTATGCGTACATATATGGCCCATTTATACGTTAAAAAAAAAAAATTCGGTATTTCGGTATTCTATTGAAGCCTGTTTCGGTATTGGTATTACCGGTATTGGAATCCCTACGCTCAATCACAAAATAAACAATTTACCTGCGTAAAATTACGATGATATTATACGAAAAGTACAAAACTAGAAATAGTGAAAAATGTTTATATGTAACAAAACATGTGAATATATACTTATACACACATACACATTTTTGTTTGCTTGTTGTTTTTTTTTCTTTTTTTTTTGTATATATGAACGATGAGAGTTAGACTAATAACAAGGTGGAAGGTGGATAAAGAATAATTGCTTTCAAAATAAAAAAAGCACGAAAATGTATTATAGAGTGTACGTAGGGCTTTTTTGGTCAATTTTATTAAATGTAAAATAAAAATTCTTTATTTCATTATTTCCCGACGTTTCGTTGAGTTTTTGTCAACATCTTCAGGGGCATTTTATTTTGAATCTAACACAAAGAAGAAAAAACAATCAATATAAAGACATAAAACATTAAAAATAATTTTCCTTTACATGAATTTTTAACTTATAACATTAATAAAAAAAAAAAAAAATTATTGGTGTATTTTGACATCACAAATTGATTGATTTTAAAACACAGTATATATAAATAAACAAATAAGTAAACTATTGAAAAACTAAAACATTTATATCACAGAATTAACTCTAGTATCACAGTGCAAACGAATATATGAAGTTTATGTTGTCTATATCTTCCTTGTTGTTTATTGTCTTGTCTATTTTTTGCTGTATTCTCAGGCTTTCTATTGTATATCTTGTGTTGCTATTTTTTTCCTTGTCTAATATTATAACTTCGTTTAGTTCAGCTGTATGATTGGATTCTCTTATATGTTGTGAGAGTCCAGTTGTTTCTCTCCCTTTTTTGATGTCTGTTTCATGTTCTTTGATTCTTGTTTGTAAGTTTCGTTTTGTTGTGCCTATGTATACTCTCCCACATTCTTGTTCTTTGTTTCCCAAACATTTAATTTCATAAACTACGTTGTTTTGCTGAAATTTGTTTATTGTTGATTTTGTGTTTGTGAATATTTTGTTAAGTGTTTTTGTTTATTATTTGTTGTAAATTGTGTTTGTTTGTTAGGCCTTGAATATATCGTATACTGCAATACTTTAAAGATTCATTGCTGTCTATGGTTTTAGTATTTGATTTTTCTATGGTGCATTGTTTTTTCTGTAATAAGGTGTTTATAAGATTGTTTGGATAGTTGTTCCTTTTGAGTATATGTCTAATTTTTTGTATATTTTGATTGTGAAATTGTTTGTTACTGATGTCTAGAACTCTATTTATGAAATTGGTGACTGTGTTTATTTTTTGGTTTTTCGGTTGTGATGAAAAATAATTAATCATTCTTCCGGATGAAGTTTGTTTTGAATACCAATCTGTAATTATTTTGTTTTCTTTGCGAATTATTTTCATGTCAAGATATGGAAGGCTATTGTTTGTTTCAGTTTCAATTGTGAATTGTAGTTTGTTGTGGCATTTGTTGAAAATTGTTAGAATGGAATCTATGTCCTTTTTCTTCACAATTGCAAATATATCGTCAACATATTTGACTAATAGTGTCATTTTAATATTGTTGTTGCTTAGTTCTATAATCGTTTCATCCAATAATTTGTCGAGGATAATGTCAGCAACAGTTGGAGAAAGTGGATGTTGGTGTGATTTTTGAGTTCTTCCCATTTTTCCATTATAATTTTTATTGCCAGATAAATGGGTATATTTGTGAAGAGCGAGACTACATCAAGAGAAATTAATGTGTCCTCTTCCTCCAAAGTAAGGTTTTCTAAAAAGTCTGGCCATTATAATGTGAAATCTATCCTTCCTTGTCTCTTAGTGTTGACAAACTTGGTATACTATTGCGTTAGAACACAGGCGGAAGGCATCAAATATTCGACACAGCCGAATTTAAAATATTACTTGTTTTAATTTATATTTTTTAATTTGTTCCATAAGTTAAATTTTTCAATTAATGGAATAGTAACAGGGTGCGGTGTTGCCATTTTCTGGATAATTACACAAAATCAGCATAATTTAAAATTTGTTTGGATAATAAACTTTATGTGTAAGTTCAATTTCGGTGTAAAATAAAATTACTTTTAGATATTTGTTGTAAAAAAAAATTATTTACAAATGTTCGATATTTGGAACTTGTTAAGATTTGCTTTATTTTCTATTTCTGTCTATAATCTTAAAATACTTTATGTGGAAGATTCGATATTGGCGTTAGCAAGAAGAAAATAATAAAATATAAACAAGCTAGGAGGAGGGTATTAAAGATTCGGCCGATTTTAAGACTCTTAATTACTTAAAACCTAATACATATAATTATAGTGTGTAACAAAAACCAAAACCCATGAACGAAATTATTGCACGTAATCCTATAGTGAAACTGCGTACCTACCACCAGTTATTCATTTCCTCTAGTTTTCTTTTCAAAGAACTTTAAAGTTTTAAATTAAAAAAATGTTGATCTTATTTGAATGATGATGTAAGAATAGTATTATATTTTAATTATTCTACGAGGAAAAATTGAAAATGAATTTTGCCACTCAACTAATAAAGGTAGATATGTGAAATTTGAAGAAGAAAATTCTAATATTAATAAAAATTTTAACAAAATATTTTTAATTACGAACTTTTTACAATTAGCACATTGAGAACTATGCTTGTGATTTAAAAAGCTTACTGAACGTTTCTATTTCACGTTTTTTTTTTTCTTACAATGCATAAAAGGATTACATCAACTATAAGTGACCCAAAAAGTATCGTACATTTACGGGAAACCCATGAATTATGCAACAACGTTTATGTAAATTACATTAAAAGTTAGTTTGACTGTATTTTGAGATGAGTCCCAAAATCAAATAAATCGAACGAGAGAAAAATCTAGGATGATCTTAGAAATAAGAGTAAATCTTTCGTGGTTTAGTTTTGCCAGAACCACTTGGTCCAAACTAGCTGAGTGCGAAAAGCGAACTATTTTGGCGTCAGTAAAACAGTATTGCAGAATTACTGCATTCCAAATTAGTTCTAAAATTATGGAAGCCTCTGCAAAGAAATCCATGACTTCATGGTCGTGTAGTACGTAGAAATAGAAAAAAAACTTATGTACTTTGAAAATAAGCATGATGACAGCGTGCTTTGCATTTTCGGCATTAAAGGAAAAAGTAAGTTTGGTGAAAAAGTGGAATTGCATTAAAGAAAAAAACCTTTTGCCAACGGTTATTTTAGTCAAATTGGATAAAAAAAATATTTTAGTTCCAACAGGATGTATATAATGAAAAATATGGCATACAATTTGAAGCTGTGGTTGCGTTACAATACAAAAAATCCATTGAAATTATCACCACGATCACCCTATTTTAATTCTGTACATCATTTGTGGTATTTAGTGGAGCACAGAACTTATCAGCATAAAATAACCTCAAAGGAAATGTCATTTTGGATGAGTGGGGTAAACTAAGTAAAAACTTAACTTTAAAGTTGATTAAGTCGATGCTAAATCAAAATGTTATTTAAAAAACAAGTAAGAGTGTTAAATTCGGCTGTGCCGAATTTTTAATACCCTCCACCTCGGTTTGAGTATTGATAATAAATGTAAACAAAATATTGGAAAAAGCAAAAAATTTGTTAAACTTAATACCAAATTATTTAAGAAAATTCTTTGGGTGGATTTTCGTCTTTTCTATTATTTCGGATTTATTTCGGTATTTGGTTTTTGGTCATCGTGGTTGCTGATCGCTATGCATTTAGGTTATATACTTATATGCATGCGTTTCCGGTTATATGACATAACTTCTCGTTTAATTTAGTTTTTGCTAATTAAATAGCTCGCCCTAACCTCCATTGCAAAGGTAATGGTTGTGTAGAGTAGCTATATGCATTAAATCGTGCTAATTGGAGATGACTGTATAGTTTCTTTTAAGTGGCCAGATATTTCTTCATTGTGGCCATATAGGTCGGATGGACTAACAAAATAATAAACAAAAAAAAAAGCTCTCTGAACTCTCTCTGAACTTTTTTTTAAAATATTGCCATATTTTGAAAACATAGAGAATTAATTTGTAATAATAAATAATCAAATTAGGGATGCCAATCGCAAAAAACCAAAAGTCCCAAACATTTTAAATAAAATAATTTAATGTTATCTTTATTTTCTGAAAAACTTCAAATTTTCATCCAAAAAAAATTGTGAAAATTTATATATAGAAAATAACATTCTCATCAAATTACGTTTACTTATGTAACAATTTTTATGTTAGCAATTCTTAATTATCATTTGAGGTTTTCTTAAATTCATTGAATTTAAATTAATATTTTCTGTAGTGCGATTCTGTAAATTTCAAATTCAACGATCTGACTATCGCAAAATATATCGACAGCTATTGTTGTTTGCACTAAGGATTAAGTGATTCACTAAGTACATATATCTTAACGGCAGTCGACAAATCTGTTTTTCTATTTATTTAAATTGTAAACTAGTGGCATCTCTATCAAAATAAGCGAAAAACACAAAGAATAGAAAAAAACAAATTACTTCGTGTTTGACAGGATGATTTTATGTTTATGTTTAATATCTTTATTTTTTTTTTTACTAATATTTCTGTTTATTTATTTGAAAATGAAATAATGAATTGAATATGCTATTTAATTTTTTTATTTATATAAAAAAGTTTTTTAATAAAAGCAAAATATTTTCACTATTTTATGATTTTTATTTCTGTATGACGACATTTCAACCTAAAAATTTAAGTTTTTATCGATTGAATAAACAACACAAAAATGGTTGTCGTTTAGATAACAACAACAGCTGACTTTAACAATAGCGAATATCGTTTAAAAATTTTACTGATAATTTTGCAATTTTCTTTTTTTTACGATTTGACTATCGTTAAAAGAAGTTACTGAATCGCGGTACTGAAAAGTTATTAATATCTCCTGAATGGCAATATTTTTTTTTAATGTAAACATTTTTAAATGTAAACATATTTGGTGTTTTTTTTTTTTTTTTGAATTTTAATTTGTGTTTGACGAATAAAATTTATATATTAAAAATGATGTCTTGATGTCTTCTAAATTTAAAATTATTATTTCCGACGTTTTGATATGATTTTCTGAAATTCAATTAATATTTTCTAATTTATAATTGGAAATTTTAATTTCAGTTTTTATTAGAATTTATTTTTTCTTAAATTTGAATAGAAAATTTAAAAAGTGCAATTTTGTATTTATGTGAATAATAATGCTTTATTAATTATAAACAATTTTTAAAAATTAGATGTAATCGCAATCAGATATTTTGTAGGTAAAGCAGAATAATAGTTCTATATAACTATGTAGAACTATTTTGAAAGCAAAAAACTCATTGATGAACTCGGTAACTCTATTTTGTAAAGACAACAAAAAGTTAACATGCCAAACTTATGTTCATATTTGTAAAAGAATAATGAAAAAACGTATGAAATAAAAGACCAGCCCGTGTATACTCTTAACATTGTTCTGTATGATATCTAGTTGAAAATATTGACATTCATGTTAAAATAGAAATAACTATTGCAAAGCTAATTAGAACAAAAATTGTGGCGCCATCTACTGTGGCATAGTCACGCTGAGCAAAATGAAGTGACACTCTGTTAATGCAAAAGAAATGTATTTTCCCCACAACAAAATATTGCAGAATTTTATGTAAATAAAATACTATACCGATTTATTTCTAACATGCAGTTACTATGAATATACATACATACATACATACATATATATAATATATGTATATTATTTGTATTATTTAATATGTGTATGTATGTATATGTAAATATTACACACAAAAAATACAACATCAAACTTTATTTTTGTGTTTTTCTCTGTAAACAAATTAATACATAAATTTTTTTGCTAAATTTACATTTGGGCAATTCACAACAGGTGTTGTATATTGTATGTTGTATTGAAATACACAATACAATCATTTGTTGTGAAAACTCAGTTGTATTTTCATATTGCAAAACGCTTTCTTTTGTAATTTTCGATCCAACGAGGAAAGATCGCTTCGTCGCTTCTGCTATTTTGTATAAGAGAAAACACTTGTCAGTGTTTGCTTTTTGGTCGTGAGATATACCCTGGAGTTTTAGTTATGTACCTCTTGCATTTTAATTTATAATGAAAAAAAATTTTTTTAAATATTTTGGTTGGTACTGAAAGAGAAAATACATACTAAAAATATAAGCATTAATTTTTATATAAATAAACCTATCGATGTATTTGCGTTATTTGCATTATTTGCCATAATTTATTTTATAATTTTTTATGCTGATAAAATTCTATGTATTTGTTTTTTCTTTTTCATAAAAACTGGCATTCACTTGGAACTGATATGTTATGATACAATATACAACATTTACTAAACATAGCAAATGAAGTTGGATCGTGTATCAGATTTTTCAGTGAAAATTACCAACAACAATTTTACACTATTGTAAAGTAATACACGATACAACATTGTGAATTGCCCAATTGTTTTTTTTTTTATTAACAACTAGGTATTTTAGCATTATTTGCTTTAGATGTTGGTGAATTTTTACTCCCTTTATATTAACTCGTAGTGTCTGCTTGTCGAAAAAATTTTGGATCGATTTTAACCACTTTCCCGTCACCCAATCGATTTCAAATTTTGCAGGCAGGCTCGTGGCAATGACAGAAATGATCTAACAATTTTTTTTAGTGATGCCAAAACAATGGAAACTTTTAAATTTTTCTACCAGAGTTGATAAAAAAAATGTACAAAGGGTTTCTTTCTATTATATTATTACCACAACGACCACAAAAACAACAAGTCCAGCTATGACAACAATGCAACATTTAGAATAACAACAAGAACAATATAGAAATATCATGTTTTTCATTTTTTTTTTACTTTTTCAGAGATTTCCCTGGACCTACTCCACCCATTTTAATGATTTTTGAAATATGAATCTTCCCATGAATTTGGTGAATCATTCTCACTAAAAATGATCACCCTAGCTGTCCTATTGAGGGCGTGATCGTAACAAGAACAACATAGAAAATTATATTTTTTCAAGACTTTTTTTAGTTCTTCATTCAAATCTCGGGCCCTAATCAACGGATTTAGACGATTTTAAATAGCAAACTTCTCAAGATGTTAGTGAAACATTTTTTATGTCAACGAGTACCCTAGCTGCCCGATTGATGCCGTCATCGTGATTTCCACAGACGGACAGACGGACATCGCTATATCAACTCCGGTTGTTATAAGGATCACAAATATATATATTTTATTGGGTCCAAAATTTTTTTTCTAATTATTACAAACGGAATGACAAACTTATATATACCCTCTGCACTGGATAATAAAAAACTTATTATAAAGTAAATATTTCATGCAGTTATATTTTATGCCGTCCCTGTTTGGTTTATAAGCGCAAGTTACCATATCACAAAGTTACAAGCAGCCCAAATCAAACTCTTAAAGCTAATATAGAGCCTACCATGATTATTTTCCACCAAACGCCTTCACGATATTGCGTATTTGGAATTAGATCAATAAACTTGCACATAATTTCAATATAAGATGTTTTAATTCTGGTTATGTTCATATTAACGAGTTAGCGTTATCGTAGGTATTTATTTAGTCTGTAGTTAAGAAACATAAGTAGTTTGAATAAAATTCAAATAGGTTTTGCCAATTTCTCTTCCAATGAAATATTGTAAAATCTTGTACTCTTAAGTATTTAATTATAATTAAATGAATATGTAATTATAAAAAAAAACGTTAATTTTTTCTTATTTTTTCGTAGTAGGAGAGTTATAATTTTAGTTGTATGGCCATTTGTGTTAGCGAGTGTGTTTTTGCAACATTCCATTACTGGAAAACTTCCGGGATATTAAGAATAAAAATATCATAGTAAAATTTTCACATTTTTAAGTAATTATAAAATAAAACCAAATTCTTCAGTAAATAGCAGAGATTATTCTCTATCTGTTTATATAATTATTTTAATCATAAAACAGAAAAAAGGATTTAACAAAAATTTAAAATACGTGTTCCGTTTTATATGTAGGTGTTCTTTAAAAAGGAAGCAAGAGCTGGAAATGAAAAAATTGAGTACGAAATATTATATAATGTTATTGTAATCAAAAATCTATAACTATATATTTGACAAAACGAAAGAAATATTTTACTGCTTAATAAATAAATATATAGACTTCATGGACAAATCATTTTTATTAAATGCAACACGGCTTGTCGTACTTGGTTTTGTGTTTGTATATTCTGCACCAAAACTTATCAAAAATGTTTCAATTTTTCAGAAATTATGCAATCAATTTAAATATCTTCTAAAAAACGGATGGTAATTATCTCCATTTGACTTTTTTGCTATCGTTCCATACATTGGCTCATTATTCACAACACAAAAACACGTCGTCTTCCTGCACCATTTAAATAGCAATTATTTTGATAATAAAATGAACACAAACAAGGCATAGTAGAGTGTCGAAAACTGTCTCAATGCTACTCGCACATTTATGTATATGCGTTTGTAGGTTCTCTTGTCAGAATAGTTATTTGGCCATTAAAATACAATGTTTTATAGATAACATGTCACTTGTCGTACAGTTATTACTCCTGCATAACATTTTACATGAATACCTACACAAACAATAATATAAACACATATACATGACATATGTTTTAATGTTTTCTTATATATTACAATAAAATCTGAGATAAAGCACAATTGGGTCGAGATAGACAAGCGCCAGCATAAGAATGATAATTATAATCGATAGAAAAAAACGAAAAAAAATTTTTTTTTAATATCAATTTCAAAGTCCGACAGTACACGGACTGAATGATGTACAATATTTTTATTAAACTTGGTCCTTTTTCAATTCATCTGGAATACATCTAAACAACGTGTGACATATGTTTTGAATTGTATCTACTTTAACCCGATACCAAAACTTATTACAATATATTTACTTCAACTTTTGAATTAATACTCAGTTTTGACACATTTCAACCCAATGTGCGGCGCACAGTGGCTGAAAATTGTTTTTCATTGGCCAAAATCCAAAATTCTGTAACTTTTGATCCGATCAAAATATTTTAGTAATTCTTTTTCTAGTGGGTACATATTTAGTTGAACTTAAGTCTGCTTTAATTTCATTAAAACTGATTGTGTACTTTTTAAGAAATTCTAGGTTAAAAATTGAACTTTTAATTTTTTTTTTAACTTTATGGGTTTTTATTTTTTTTATTTATTAAATAATGTCATATATGGATTTTAATAATAATTACAAGCATTTTTGTAATATTAGGATTTTTTAAAGTTTACACTCAAAAATTTTTACATTAAAAAAAAAAGTAAAATCAACTGGAAATTTTGCTACTACGGAAAAATTAAAAATTTTTTACTGTCAAATTTGCAAATTTGTTTACACTCAAAGAATATTTCCACTTAAAAAAACGTTAGTAATATTATCTAATAGTCTTGCTATACTACAGCAAAATTTATAATTTTTGCTGTAAAATTTGTTAATTTTTGCAAAATAAATCTGCTGAACATTAGCGCAATGACTCTGAATTTGATATGAAACTATGGGTTTTTATTTTTTTAATCTCTCTTATTTATTAAAAACAAGTAAGGAAATTGTAGTCGGTCTAGGCTATAGAGACCCTATCATTTAGGTCCAACTAATTGGATATAGAGAATAAGTATAAACCAATTTTGAGTGGCATTTTTATTAATTTTTTTGACTGCATATATGAAAAAGTTCATACCGGATGTTACATTTATATAGGGACTAGGTCGAAAAATGGACCGATCCTGACCATATTTGGTAAAGTCACTTATATTTTCAAAAAATATATACAAACCAAATTCGAGAAAAATTTGTCCAAATTTTTTTTTTTTTTTTTTGATAGATTTTAATGCAGATCGGAAAGCAGATCTATATGGGGCCTATGATTAAGAATTCTCCTATAGGGATTATTTTTGGACAACTAATTAATGGAAGTAATAAACACATACAAACCCAATTTGACTGAGATCTATATGATAATTTGGATCTTATGGCAATTTATGTCGATTCCATGGGGGTCATTTGTATGCGCACTAGGTCTGAACATAGACCGATGCTCACCAATTTCAATAGCGTGCATCCTATGGCCGATAAAGTCTCATATACAAAATTTCATCACAATATATTCATATTTGCGATCTCTAGTTTGAATGCAAAGTTTACATGCCCACAGACGGACGGATGGACGGAAGGATGGACATTGCTAAATCGACTCAAAAAGTGATTCAGAGTCGATCGGTATACTTGTATATTATACTTATAGGGTTGTTTAAATTACCGCAATTTGAAATTTTTTTTGATTAATTTCATTAAGAAAAAAGTGTTCCAACCGCGAATCGTCACGGGTGCAAAAGTATACATAGGGTTAAAGAGGACATTTTCACCTTTCTCTGAGTTGTATGCGTTTCTTGTTCCCTTTTGTGCTCTAGAAGTTCTTTCTATTCAACTAAATTTGAAATTTGACACAAATATAGTAGTTTAATAAAAATTTCAGAACACCCCTAATATTAAACGATATGGTTGTGACCACTTACAACGCCTAAAGACTGTAATCCTACCAAACTTGTAAAGAAGACCGCAGGTCATTATCAACGATAATTTGCGAGCAGTAACTATTTATTTTTGGTAAAAAAACAAAAAATCACCTTTTTCTGAAATCAAAAAACAGTTGAGTTTGACAGCATGCCACGCCCACAATTAGCAATAGTTTAATCTAATTTTTTGGCTACATGAATTTGGATATATTAGCTAAAAAATGGCGTAAAAATTTTAGAAATCGGCGACAAAAAATTGGACTTTTGGTCAATGAAATCAAAATTTCAGCCACAGTGCGACGTGGCACTTGATACGGCAACAAAAGGGAAACATCCCTTAAAAGTGATCCCACTGACTCCAAAATGCTGAGCGTGATGACAATACGACTCATTTAGGTTCACTTCATTGGAATGTCTTGGACGTTGATGAATGGCATGTGGAAGAGCTCTCATTGCCCCGTGCTGAACAAAATTCGACACTAAACAACGAATAGTGTTGTCTGACGATGTTTCTTTGACACGATATAATCGGCGATATGCTCGTTGAGTTAACACAACTGACCATTTTTTTAATGTACAGCATCACTTTTCGTTACTTTATATCTGAAACTAGAAACCAAAAGGAGTAAAACCGCATTTACATTTTTTCATAACATGAATTTTTAAATATTTTAAAAGTTTCAAAAAAATAATTGTTAATAATTAAACTCGTCCTGCGATGCCGCTATCGATCTCATGCGAGAGAATGGAATCTTGGAAATTTTATGGAATTTCCTATTTTACAATATCTAAACCGAAATTCCTTATTTTTTATCGGACACTACTTTATATATCAAATCCGTGTTATCGGTGTTATCTATTAAAAATTTTTCGAATAAATTTTTAAAATTTAGTATCTTCCATACAATCATTCCTGCTCTCATTTTCACCTCAAATACGTGGCTTCAATTCCATATTAAATTATATAATAAACCAGTGCTATATTAAAACTCTACACCATGGAAACAGATGAAATTATTAGAACAAACACAATGAATTCTAGGCCATATCTTGGCACAATGATTCCTGATTTACCCTATTTTAAATACCATCCTGGTGGAAATAATGACAAACAATATTATCCTAATTTTACCCAGGCAAATGGTATATTTTGTAAATGAGCATGATTTCAACAGACAGTCAGTGTAATCGCCACATCGACTCGAGTTGCTTTAAGGATCAAGGGTCACAAATTTTTTTTTAGATGAGTTACAGTGGTGTGGACGGTAAAAAAATTCTAGATTTCACATTACAATATCTAGATCTTTTAGATTGATAAGATAACACCGTGATATAATTTTACATTTTTTATTTGACTTAAACCAGACCATAGGCACATGAAAGTAGATACCGTATGTAGTAAAATTGATAGTTCATTCATAGTTTATAATTTTCTGATATTTTCTCCTTTTCAAATGTCCTCAAAAGTTTTAAGGATATAAAAAACTCTAAAAATTTATTTCAATATTTCTATCAAAATAGGTACCAAGTGAAAGAGGACTATCTCTGGAAATGAAAACAAGATTTTGTTTTAATTTTTCACAACGAAAAATTGTAAATAATGTCCTTCGAAATTTTTGTCCTCGCGAATTTATGATATAGTTTATAAAAAAAATTATATGTTGAAATGTTATTTATACTTCACCACACACTTCAATTTTATTCTTAGAGCTTTATTAATTAAGCGTTAACAAAAAATTACATTTTGTTAGATTTGACGTCATTTTTCAGATATATTGCAATTAATACTGTAATTAATATGCAAAATTATATTTTGTTCTCAATGATGAGTGGTAGAGAAGAAGAAAGCATATATTTCTAAAATTCATAACTACACTGCACCTTTAATCAGACTAGATTTTGGCACTTCTGCCTTCATCAGTGAAATTTATTGAATCTGTGATAATTGTTATGTTATAATTAAAAAGATTGCTTCGATATGAAAGTTCTACAAAATTATTAAAAATAAAATACTTATTGGTTGTTAAAATAGACAGGACTATAATAAAACGATAAATAAAGTACTGTTTCAAAAAGTGAAATAAAATCAACAAAGATTATATATGTTGATGAATATTAACAAAAAGCGACGTAATGCCTGAGTGCAGTAAATGTAATTCAGCCATTCGTGGCGAATCTGGAGTCCGTTGCGAGTGTGTATGCAAAAAGGAATGTCATCCCGCTGTTAAGTGTTGTGGAGTTGACCAATATAATATAAAAATTTTGGAATTTAATAGTTTCATAAGATATATGTGTGATGATTGCATCCAGTACGTACATAACCTCGACTGGGTGTTAGCTGAAGTACAAGAAGAAGTGAGAAAAAACAAACAACACTTGATTGATTATAAAGAGGAATTTCAAGAATCCTTAAAACGTAATGCGGTAGAAATGAAGAAGCTTTTGGAGGCTATTGAAAAACGTTATGAAATGAGCATGAAGAAATTCGGTGATGTACAAACAAGTTGTGAAAGTAATATTAAAGACATTGGCAAGTTGTGTGAAAATGTAAGCGAAGTGAAAAGCAAAAACAACAAACTGTGTAGGAATTACGAGAGGAGAACGAGAAGATGTGCAATGAAATAAAGAAAACAATTATAGACATAAACGTCAACCAAAATAAACCGCTTTACTCAGAGTTAGTAACAACAGGGTTGCCAAAAATCAACAAACAGTTGCCATTAATTGTGGAACCAAAGAAAAAACAAGGAGTTGACAAAACAATTGAAGAGCTAAACAAAAAAGTAGATCCAGTGAATTTAAAAATTACCAACGTGGAAAATAGAAGTAATGGAACAATAATTATTAGAAGTGAAAATAACGAAGAGAGAGACAAAATAAAGAGCGCTATAGAAGTCGAAATGGGTGAAAACTATGAAATAAGAGATGAAATAATGAATAAGAAGATGAAATAATAACAAAATTACGGAAGCAGAACCCGCTGATCGGTAATAAAGACATAAAAATAATAAGTACTTTTGAAACAAAACGAAATAATAGAACGATACACAATGTTAAATTAAATATAGACAATGAAACATATGAAAATATTATGAGAGCACAAAGAGTCAACATCGGTTGGGAAAGATGTAGAGTATTTGATGGTACGTCTGTAAAACAATGTTATAAGTGCAGAGGCTATAACCATATAGCAAATGAGTGCAAAAATATGGAAACTTGTATAAAATGTCATGGTAATCATAAACGAAACGAGTGTAATAATGAGCAAATGATAAAATGTATAAATTGTATACGCGAAAATAGAAGATTAAATCTGGGATTAGAGAAAATCATGTGACTAACGATAAAAAATGTCCTGTGTACCAAAACAAATTGGCCAGTAAAAAGAAAAAACTAGGGTTAACGCAATAACAACCAAATACAATAAGTGCAATGTATACAAATGTTCAAGGTTTATCGAATAACTACAACCAAATTGAGGTACTAATCGCCAAAGAAAATCTGGATTTCCTTGTGTTATCTGAAACGCATTTGACCGAAGATATTCAATAAAATGAAATATCGTTAGCAAATTATAATCAAATTATTAGCTACTCAAATTCAGCGCGAACAGGAGGAGTAATTAATATTACAAACAAGAATGGACAATAAAAAAATTATATTAGAAAGTTCTGAAGTCTAACTACTGGATATTAGTTTGCGAGGCCCAATGCGAAAATAATATTATATTAATGGGTGCAATATACAGATCTCCTAGTGGTATTAAAGCAGAGTTTTGCGTAGCGTTTCAAGAAACCCACGATGTAATGAGTGAGAAGAACTGTGATACTTTGATAATGGGTGATTTTAACATAGACTGGTGAAAAATAGTTTTTACCAAATGAAAATTCTAAGCCAAATAGGTAATCAATTCACCAGAGTCACAAATTTATCAAAAACAATTATTGACTATGTTATAACAAATAGCCATAAAGTTTCGGTGGAAATGAATTCAGCATTTATTATATCAGACCATGAAGTAATAAACATAATGATTAAATGTGATATAAAGAAAAGAAAGTGCAATAAACAAGTAGAGATTTTTATATATAAGCCGGGGCTTTTTAACCGAGAACTAAGCGCAATATTGGAATACGATGGAGGCAAAGACATCACTGATAACGCCAATTATTTGGACAGATGTTATAAGGAAACTGTGCGGAAATTCTCTATAATAACGGTGAAGGAGCAAGTTTTTTCTGACCAATGGTTTACTGATGATCTCAATAGAATGAAGCAAAATAAAATTATAATACGTGATAAGGCCAAGTATGAAAATACAATCGAAGCATGGAAAAACAACACCGAAAAGAGAAATAAATATAAAGTAGAAATTGCGAACGCAAAATTTAAGTACACAACTGACCAAATAAATAGAACCAAAGACCAAAAGCAAATGTGGAACACAATAAAAAACTTACTGATGAAGAAAGAGCAAAATGTGATCAAATCTGTGATATTCAGTGACGGTGAACATAAGGAAAACAAGCAAGTAGCTAGTCATTTTAATGAATACTTTGTTAATAGTATTAATGTTCTAAGAAAATCGATTGATAACGTGCATTATATAAACCATATAAGTATGACCGAAAAAAGATTCAAATTCCGAGTAATCACTCCTGCAGAACTTAAAAATATTGTAAAAAACTTAAAAAATAAAAAAGACTTTGAAAAAATAACACCAAAAATAATACTGAATAACTGGATCCCAACTGGCAATATACTGTTAAAAATCATAAATGACTCACTAAAATCTGGAATATTTCCAGAAAATTGGAAGGACACCATGATAACTCCGGTCGAAAAGGTAGCAAAGACAAAGAAATGTGATAAATTCCGGCCCATAAATGCCTTAAAAACTTTTGAAAAAATACTAGAGATGGTCGTGAAGGAACAATTAGTAAAATACATTGAATCATGTTCGATACTAAATAAATATCAATCAGGCTTCCGAAAAAATTTTTCATGTGAGACTACCGTGAATTATGTTATCAACCGGTGGAAAAATATAGAGAAGAATAAAAAAATAATGGCAATCTTTTTGGATTTTAAAAGAGCATTTGAAATCATCGATAGGGAAATATTAATAAACAAACAATTTATGTATGGTATTCAAGATACGGAACTAAAGTGGTTTAAATCATACCTATCTAACAGAAAACAATTTACAAAGGTTAACGATGCAAAATCAGAGAAAATAAATAATAACTATGGAGTTCCCCAAGGGTCAATATTGAGAGCATTATTGTTTATTATATATATAAATGATACGCCGAATGTATTGAAAAAAAAAACGAAATGGTTTTATACGCAGACGATACACTTATTTTCACAGAAGGATGTAACTCTGAACAATGTCGGGAAAACTTAACAACAGATATGAATAACATAGGTAAATGGTTAAAAATGAATAAACTAAAATTAAATGAAAAAAAAAACGAAAACTATGGAAATAAATATGAGAAGTGAAATGAATATTGAAATAAATGGAGAAATTATAGAGAAAGTTGAACAGATCAAATACTTTGGCTTCATAATTGATAAAAAGCTAAAATTTAATGCACATATAGAGTTCTTATGTAAAAAAATCGGAAAAAAATCGGGTTCTTTAAAAGAATAAGAAATAAAATAAACGTCTTAACGGCAATAAACAGCTACAATTCAATAATTAAATCACATTTTGAATTCGGGTCCACAATATTATACACAAGCTGCACTGATACACATATAGAAAGATTACAAAAACTTCAAAATAAGGCAATGTGATCGATTTTGAAATGCAACAGATACACACCAATAAACACCATGCTAAATACTCTCAATGGATGAATATAAAACAACGGCTAGCACTAAACACCATAAAACTGATACAAAAAATACGACAGGGGACTGCACCAGACTACTTAAGTGAACAAACGAGATATGTTGGTGAGACACAACCATATTCACTACGGAATGCCAATAACTTTAGACTGCAGCGGGTTACAACATCCTCAATGCAGAGATCTCTTTTCTACAAGGGCCTCAAACTATTCAACTTATTACCAACTAAAATTAAGAATGAACTCAATAATAATATCTTCAATAAAGAATGTATAAAGTTTGTTAGAAACGAAATATAAATGAATTATGTCAATTAAGAGTATTATAAATAGCAAGGTGTCAAAAAACCTGTTTTGAAAGAAATTTAATTTTTTTTATGATTTCGTTTGATACTAAATATGTATAAACTTTTGTTTTGGAACTTTTTTTTAAAGCGATAAAACTTCAGAAACAGGCGTTTCCAATTTCCTCCCATGACACAGTGGGATCGCATAATAGGTACATTTGACTCTAAAAACTATAAGGAGTGTTCGTAAGTGATGAAACTTGGCCTTATCACAATGAAATTAAGAAAAATATGAAGTTTCATAAAATTAGCCACACCCACCACCCACCCCCATATAGTCCGAATTTAATTTTTCATATAAAAATTTTCCCTCTTTCAGAATGTCTTAAAATTTCACACAGAGCTTAAAATTTCCGTAATGAAGACATCTTCATTTCTTTTAACCATCGCAAAAACTCGTTCCAAATTTATATTGCTTTTGGAAGATTTGACTTCATCCAATGATATGTTAAGATATCGATTATTGACTGAATTTCCTACAGTCAACAGGATATCGCTATAGAATTCGTTAAACGACATTTTCTGCTCACAAATTGCGAATTTAAAATTATCGGGAATGTTTTCATAGAGCATGTTGCATGTTACACCTTCTTCTTCCAAAGCTTCAATAATTTTTATTAAAAAAGAATTGAACTCCACACGTTTTTCTTTTTCAGTTATTCCACTACTACTAACGAGTTTAATCGGTTCTATGCAAACGGAGTTCAAAGCAACGCATAACTTCAATTGAAATGATTTCACTGTCAAGAACTTTCAATATTGCCTCTGCGTCTTTATATACACTTTTATATTGGCTGGCGAATTCAATTAACAAATCGTTCAGCTGAATGATCTGATGAGAAATATCAACCAAAAACATGAACCTATGACCCCGCAGGTCGTTCAGAGTTTTTGGATGAAGAATGCCTTTATTCGATTGAAAATTTAAGAAATCATCAGCTATTGGATGGTAAGCAGCGTTTTTGAGTTCATGAAGCCCGGTAGATTCTTAATCTTAGTACTGAAACCATTGAATACTACATCAAGCTTGGCTACCAATTCTTTTGAAATATTATTGGCTGCATGAACAAAATATTGTTTTAGACTTAAAGTTTTGACATTTTCTGCAGCTCCCGAAAACGCACCAGAATTGAAAATTTCCTGCCGAGAATTATTCAGGCATGTATTAAAAGCTTTTGATGTTGCCGCATTACCTGCCATGCAAGCATTTAACTTTAAGAAGAACTTAGATTGAAGTGCCTCAGATGTTTCAATCAGATGATCCATTCTATTTAAACTATCCTGTAATACTTTTAATTGATATTCAACACTTTTTTTTGGCACTTTTTCGATTGCAACTACAATTTCATTGAATTCGCCTTCACACAAAGCTGTTAAAATAAAAGCTTCTATTTTATGGATGCCCATCGTGCTTTCTTCATGATGCAGCGTAAAATCTGTTCCATCATCAAGTAAGAACTGGATTTGGTATGCCGTAGATAGCTCCACAAAATATAAAAATTTTTCTTTATACCTGTAAATAGAACTCTTCGAAATGTTTATTTTGATCATATCAAATACTTCAACAATTTTATTGCAAGCTATCGGCATTTCTAGCATTGTGTAGATGAACATCTTTTTAGTCAATATACACATCTCGGGGGGTTTTGGGATTATTCGCCTTTAAAGCTTTTAGTTTTTGCTCTAATCTGCTAATTTTTTGGTTTTTAAGGTAATAGACCTTAATTCTATTCCATTTTTTTTTAGTTTCCCTAAGACTCCTTAAAAAACATCATCAGAATGTGTCTTTTTTAATTTCAAAAATAGTTCCACATTTTTCGCATCTAACCGTCGATTCGAACCCTCAATATCTCTTAAAAACGAAATGATATGACGTTTCTCCATTTCCAGTTTTAAAAAAAGAAAGAAGTTCTAAAACGTCAGAGTTCTTTTAATTATCTTTCCAGCGGAATGTTCCACATTTGTCTTGAAAAAGACATTTGAAAAAGATTTACCACTTAAAAAACATTTCATGAATTTGCGTGCGGAGATGCATGCTATTCGAATGTTGTAAAATATAAATTAATAAAAAACTTTCCCGACCAACCATACACCTCGACTGGGCCATGTGGTTTTTGAAAGTTAATATTATGGCAAAATTAACAGTATAAGTGATATCCAAAACAAATTATTTTTAAGGGGTGGCTTAGTGCTCTGAAAACGCCAAAAAAAAGAGAATTTTTTTGTATGGAGCATTTCTTTTTTCCTTCAAATTTTCCATGATATTGGTCCTTTTTGCATGGGCCAAGTGAGTTTTGTTAGGCAATTTTAAGGTGTTTCAAAAATGGGTACTGACTATAAAATCGGATTTGTTTTTGGGTGTGGCAAACGATTTCCAAAATGACGATTTCCGAATTTCTACGATTTTTATGCTATATATACCAAAAACCCTATCGATATATTTCATATTTATATATATTTTTTTAGAGACTTATCAATCACATGAAAAAACATCAACATAATCCCCGTTAATTAATTACTTTGTATGAAAACGAAACATAAATAAAATAAATTTTTCTGAGAAAGCTACATATATAGCCCCATATCTTCTAACACATATGAAAAAACAAAAAAAATTGTATTTCAACTTGAAGACTGAAGATTTCTCTGAAATAAATGCTATCTTAAATTTATCGGACGATTTTGAAAAAATGACACCTTGCTAATTATAAATACTAATAAATGAATTAACTTTAACTAACTTTTACTATCAAATTAAAGAAAATGTTTCTGATCTTCTAATAAATTTCAGATATTTTATTTTTACTATAATTAAAGACAGAAAAGAACTATTCATATAACAAAAAGAAATTATAACTAATTTAAAAGAAATAAATTGAGATCATGTGTTCAGAATAAAAAATGATTTTTCTAAATCAAATTAATAACATTAGTTTAATTTTTGCATTTCATGAGATTTTGGAGAAAAATTGGTATAAATTTTCAAAAAATAATTTGTTCTGACTTCATAATTATTCCCAAAGACACACAAAACATTGGGCAGATTAGCATTGAGAATATTTCATTCGTGGCGACATCGAAAATAATACTTCTCCTTTAAAAAAGAGAAAAGTTCAGAAAATGTAAAACTGAGAACGCAGTTTTACTATATGATCTCTACTTTCATTTGTATCTGGTACTGTTCAAGTCCAATAAGTACTGCCGCATGGTGTAATCAACAAAATATTAGGTATTTTCGGGCTGTTTTTTTAATTGAAAGCAATTACCGGATGTAGTCTGAATACATTTAAACACATATAATTCCATTAATGTATCTTTAAAGAGAGTAAGAAAAAAAAACAACAAAAACAACAAGCAAATAAATATATGTATGCATCCCTGATACATTTTTTGGAGTTTTATATGAAATTTTACCGGAGTATTTTTACATTTTCATTTGCCATTTCTCGCTATTTGGGACATAGACGCTTTAAATGCAATACCGACCTACTCGAAAAATTGACAAACAATATTATCAAAATATTTCTCAGAAAGATGGTTTATTTTGTGAATGAGATTGATATATACCCTCGCACAGTGCTGTGCTGTGAATTATGTTTCTATTAGCGGAAATATAAGGGTCAGAAGATACTCGCACAGGAAGTTTTGCGAGCAGCTAAAGTAAGATCAATATGGTCTTTTCAAACACAGATTTTAAACAACTTTTCATTTAAGATATCATGGGTCGAATCGTCGCATTCATTACCGATATTTTTCGGTCAAAATTATTCTTTTATTTTCCAAAATAAAATACTAAGGGCCATTATTACAACTTGCCAATATCTTAAGTTAGGATGTTATCGGACAGATTATTGTTTTTCGTTATTACAACTATACTTTAAGCTAAAAGTGACCGATAAGCTAAAGGGAAGATATTATTGCCTTTAACTTTTAACGTGAGGTTTATGTATGTTGCCACATTTTCTGATCTATGAAGAAAAATTAACATCAATTTACTCTTGAAAATAAATTTATTTACATATACTTAAATATACGCTTGTATATCTTTTCAAAAGTCTTATTACACATTAATAACAATTATGCAACATATAATAGAGGTTTTACTCTGTCGCAGTTATCGAATTATGCCCCCTAGTTAAAAGTAAAAGTGAAACGAGGTCTGATCTTTGCCCGTCTTCTTTAAATAATAAAGCAAAATATTGAATTTCATTTGATTATACTCGATATCGAATGCGACGTTTTGACAAAAGGTATTTTTATTTTTTAATAAAATAACGGATTTTGAATACACGAAACTGTTCGACTAGTTTCAAACAGTATATTTTTGCTATAAAATTGTTTTGTGCGATATAGACCCGGTAGGAAATATTCCAAAGAAAGGCATTTTAAAAATATCGAAATTTGAAAATTATATATTTTTATTAAAGGAACACTAAATTTGGCTTATGCTCCGAAACAAAATCCTCAATATTACATAATATTTTTATAAGAAAATTACAAAATTTAAACGTTTCTTCAAAAATTATTTTCTTGTCTTTTTATAAGATATCTTCAAAAATCGTTTTTCTAGTAAAAAAAAACAAACAGATATGTACTACGTTTAATCGGAGAATGTTATAATTAGTAACATAAAAGAGCAAAAGGAGTTTTGAGATTTTTGTTTCCAAAACATAAGTATTTTATTAGCATAAATGTTATAAAATTAACATATTTGTGATATGTAGGATATAGGCTTTCAATATATTATATTAATATATTCCAACATTGATTTTTGCACCCTAAACGATTCACTGTTTGATGTTGTGAAATGCTCTATAAAAAAGAACTCAAAGCATAATTAGGGCATAATTATGGACAAAAGTTAAACGATAGATATAAATAAGACACAAAAAATATACATTTATTTGGATAATATTATCAAGAACTCATAATGATGTTTTGCTTATCATACAAGATATATAAGAAGAAACTGTAGTTGTCGCATCACGACGTAATTGTGAATAAACTGAATCATAAAAGAACTTTGTTTACGACTTTATACACAAATTCTCTTTACACAGCACGTCCAGGCATAAGTGTTTGTATAAACACAGCATACTCGTATTCTACGGTAGATAAATACAAAAGAACTCGATTGTATGTATTTGTATTTAGTCGACTGCATTGTGTAAATTAATGAATGAATGTTTGATAATAAATTGTTCAATGTTACATGATTCATGTATACGTATTACATACAGTTACAGATTTGATTCAACAGTTAAGATAAGATCTGAAAGAAGAAAAATAAATAAAGAAATAAACAGGAACATAAATATAACTAATCTATAATAAAATAGTTAATGAAACGTAACAACAAACCAAAAGCAATGAAATGATAATATAATAGTATTAAAGTGACTATCTTTATAGAAAATTTCAGGCAAAATTTGAAACAATTTGAATAGAATTTCCCTAATATGTACTTGATTGATGACTTTAAAGTATTAATGATGACATACAGTAGGTGTAATCCAAACTACGACAAAACATAAGTATTTTTTTAACTAAGAAAATAAGGTATACAAAAATTAAAAACCACAAATTTTGTATTGTGTATTTAATCTTTATAGTTGAATAATATATGATTAATGCATAATTGGAAATAATATAGACAAAAATGATCAAACCAAACTGGGACAGCATAGTTTAAGATTTAGAGTAACATACGCTAGAAAATGTAACGTATTCTTGAAGATAAAAATTTTAAATTACGAATTGTTTATCATTAACACATTGGCAATTTTTTGTTTTTCGGAAAACTTACGAAACATTTCTGCTAGATTTTTTTATTTGCAACGAAAACAAAATGCAGTATGGCAATTATTGGTGTCAGAAAAATTATTCGTACATATAGAATAAGGGGTATCCCATGAATTATATAATGACGTACAGGTCTGTTGCAAGATCTGTTGATTTGACTTAATTATATTTTTTTTGTAAACTATATTTTGAGAAGAGTTCCAAAATCAAACAAATCGGTGCTGACTATAGAAAAATTATCCTAAAGCTTACAAATAAAATAGCTCGCATCATAAACAGTAGCCACTCGTTAGTGCAGGACGTTGTTAAAAACTTCAAATCCACCAATTCAAATTTGTAAAAATCTAGTTCTGGTCGCACCTCCAAACTAACTGAGCGCGAAATGAGAACTATTTTGGCATCAGTAAATCGAATAGCAGAATAACTTCTTCCAAATTTATTTCTAAAATAAAATAATCATTCGGCAAAGACATCCATGATGGATTTTGCAAATGAGTATGTAAACAAGGCTCCCGAATTTTGGAAGCATATTTCAGTTTCAGATGAAAGAAAATTCTGCATTTTCGGCACTAATGGAAAAAAGTTATCAATGGTGCATGGTAGAACAGAAGAAAGCATATATTTCTAAAAATTCATAACTACACTGTATTCTTAATCGGACCTTTTTCTGGCACTTCAGCCTTCATCAGTGATTTATTGAACATTGTGATAATTGATATGTTATAACTGAATAGATTGTTTCTATATTCCACTTAGGGCGGCCGTGAGGTTTGAACATGCGTCTATCTCACATACACTCGTACTAGCACTTTTTGGTCATACGCTTTAACTCACATACCTAAAGTCAGGCCTACGAGCAGTGTGGTTTAGAGTCAATTTTCATACCGTACAGCTTTTACTTTATATTAATCTCAGAAGATAAAACTCTGTTCAAACAATCAATCATTATTTTTGAATAGCTTGGAACGTAATTACATAAACAAAATCTTTTGCCAACGGTTAAACATGGTGTGCGGTGGAGGTGATATTACGCTTGGGGGTTATATTGCAGACAACGGGGTTGGTAAACACATATTTATTGAGTTTATAGTGGATTAAACACTTAAAACAAATTTTAAAACAAAGCATACAACAACTGGGCCTTGCAGAAGATTTTTGGTTGCAACAAGATAATGATCCAAAATACACACAATTCACAATGTGAATCTGTGGCTACTCTACAATGCTAAAAAAAACATTTCAAGCCACCTCCCCAATTTTTCGATCGAAATTATTTTTTTATTTTCCAAAATGAAATACTAAGAATAATTTTACTCTGTTACAGTTAATGAATTGCGGCCCCTAATTAAGAATAAAAGTACAACTAGGGCTGATGGCTGATGTTTGTCCGTCTTAAATAATATACCAAAATATGGAATTTTTATTTAATGGGAATGTGGTGATTTGGCCCCAGATCTTAATCCTATAGAGCGTTTTTGCGATTTTCTGCAGCACTGAATCCGCCAGCAAAAATAAGCTCAGAGGGAATGTTAAAAAATTTCATTTTGAATGAGTGGAGTAAAAAAAGTAAGGAGGCTACTTTAAAGTTGGTTAAGTCAATGCGAAATCATCTTGCAGAGGTCCTAAAGTGCAATAATATTTAATTCAAATATAGTTTTTTTTTATATTATTATTACAAATTTACAAATACTTTTTTTTACATGTTCTTCTTTTTTTTACCTGCATTAAATTATAAATCTATGATATTAATAGGCTAGGCGATTTCTTTTGACCGACGTTTTCTTTTAACCTTTTATCCCGATTTTGACCAAACGTATCTTACTTGATAGGTATTTCTTTTTAGCCGTTTTGCAGAGTTACAGATTTTAAAATTTTTTCCTTTATTTTGAGTAAATTGCATCTAAAGTTGCTACTAACACATACATAAAATTATACAATGCTATGTGTGTGTTTATTAAATATGTTAATGTGTTTGTAATAAAAATGAGTTTGTTTTTTGTGTTGATTTGCGAATTGGCTATAATTGATAAGCATACCTTTAGGGTCTTTATTTAATGAAAAAATAAAATTTCCTTGAATTTGCACTCGAATTTCGAGGGCTGGAATCTGCTAGTTGTAATAAATGGCTTGAGAACTTATTGGACAAAAATGATTCAACTCAGTTAAATTGTTCCTATTTTTTTCGTAATATAACAGTATTAGTTTTAGGTGTGCGAATACTTTTTCTATCAATTGTACTTTCAGCCAATATTAGTAATTTTTATGCATATCTTTATGTACTGCACTAGTTTTTTTTTTTTTCATTCTTCAAGTAAACCCTTTTTGAGATCTAGTTTTTTGAAAATAGTGTGATTTTTGAGTAGCTATCCCAAATAATCGCACAAATTCTCAATTGGATTAATACCAGGGCTTTGAGGAGGCGTTTTCACAACGTGCGGATAATTTTACGAAAGCCAGAACCTTACATTGTAAACTTTCTGCTTGGAATCGTTGTCTTGTAAAAATACAAATCGTCACCAAGACTAAATCTTTCAAGCCAAGTTTTTTTTAAATGTCCATAATATCCTTTTGATCCATAATATTATCAATAACTTCTACATCGAAAAATGAGCCCCAAACCATCACTGAGCTTCTTATTGCTGAATAAGGAGTGCGCGAGAAATTAGTGTAATATTATATTATGCTTATAACTTTAAACACTTGTCACTATTCGAACATTTGACATTTTATCTCAATCGGATAGTTTCATTTTATATGGAGAATCAACAAAAAGTGCGAGACTTTCAACTAAAATTAATGTCGTCCATACAAATGAATTGCTAGGCGAGCTGGTGTGTGCCAGCAAATGGTTTATCTGGTTATAAGAAGTATAAGGAACAACTGACCGCCAAAAGAAAATCTAGCTGTGGTAGAAAAAATGTGTTTTCAGACGGTAAGAAAGCTGAGAAAATAAAACAGATTTTGCCCAAGAATTCTAATGTCTCTGGAGGAAAAGAAACCCATTTGGCATATTTCTCGGAGACTTCCGTAAAGAAAGTTAAAAAGTAGGCTTTTCTGAAAACTTATAAGGTACAGAAAGTCCCGGATAGAAATTCCATCAAAAGATTTAACTGCCAAATAATGAGCCAAAGTTTTACGAAGACAGCTTATACGTAATTTTAAATGTCGTACAATAGATGTCAAAACGTACCTGTTGGCTGACTACCTGTTAATGAGTTTTATATCGCGGATGCAAGACGGAATGTTGCAGAAAAGTGTCATGTGCAGAGGAGCTCAAAATTTTCAAAGAAGTTTGTGGTATGACGACCAATTTGCTCTTGTGCAATTCTTTTATACTTCAAAGAATGGTCCTCTTTTTTCTGGCCCCACCTGGCATCTTTCCACTATAGTAAAAAGGCACTTGAGTGATACCAAACAAATAATGTTAAGATGATACCAAAAGAGGCTAATCCTCCAAACTGCCTGAGCTCTGTCCTATTTAACGATATTGGGTTTTAGTTAAACAAACAACTATAGGCCACTAAGTGATCTGTTCAAAATGAACATAGTTTGGAAAAAAGTGGCAACACAGAAAAAGTAAAAATTTATAATAAAAACAACAACAAAAATCTTAAACCACTGTAAATTAAAACTTTGTATTATACGTTTATTAATAAGAAATAAGTATTAAAGAATCAAGTTATTACTTTTTTTTAAGTTACAAACCTAGTTGGTTTTAGATTTTTAGGCATCAGCAATTCATTTACTTTCTCCGACCCGAAAACTTGCTCTCGTGAGTGAATAAAGCCTTTTGGTAGAACGGAAAATTACGTAGTATGCGATCTTTAGCGAACTGCAGACGTTATTGGCCTTAATTACAAATGGTTGTATTCTGCATCTTCTTCTTTCCAAATTTTCTTTCCGTAATATATGAAATGGCTTCTGTTTACCACTCTTCCAATATCTCTTATCGTTTTCCAAACATTTTAAAAAATTAAATCACTATTCAATTCAGTTTGTAAATTATTTTAAACTTATTTTTGATTAGAATTTACGACAGCAAACGAAAACGAATTACGACTCCTTTCAGTTTGGTTTGCCCTTTCTGTAATTTTTACCTTTCCTTTATCGCTGATACATTAAGCTTCATTTAATAGAATTAATCTTTCATTATGACAGTAAGAAAACAAGTAAGAAAATTATAGTCGGTCTAGACCGACTATACGATACCCTAAACGTTGCGTTTAGAGACCCTATCTCTTAGGTCGAAAAATGGACCGATCCTGACCATATTTGGTAAAGTAACTTACATTTTCAAAAAATATATACAAACCAAATTTCGAAAAAAATCTGTGCAATATTTTTTGTTTTTGATGTGTAAACATCTATACGCGCAGGGGGGTAAATTTCTATTTCACAATACAATCGCATAAACAGCGTAACACATCGGTATGAGCTGAAGTGTAAATCGGTGTGACTTTATCTGATTGTATTTGTGAAAAAATTATATGTTCTTTTCTAAACATTTTCCAATTGTCTTTCAAAAAACATCAATTGTATTTCAGAAAACATCAATTGTATTTCAGAAACAATCAATATAATTTCAGAAAACATCATTTGAATTTCAGAAAACATAAATAGAATTTCAGAAAACATCAATATAATTGCAGAAAACATCAATTGTATTTCAGAAAACATCAATTGTATTTCAGAAAACATCATTTGAATTTCAGAAAACATAAATAGAATTTCAGAAAACGTCAATTGTATTTCAGAAACCATCAATTGAATTTCAAAAAGCATTATTTGAATTGCTGAGAACATTAATTGTATTTCAGAAAACATCAATAGAATTTCAGAAAACATCAATTGTATTACAGAAAACATCAATAGAATTTCAGAAAACATCAATTGAATTTCAAAAAGCATTATTTGCATTGCTGAGAACATTAATTGTATTTCAGAAAACATCAATTGAATTTCTGAAAACATCAATAGAATTTCAGAAAACATCAATTGTATTTCAGAAAACATCAATTGAATATCAGAAAACATCAATTGCATTTCAGAAAACATCAATTGAATTTCAGAAAACAGCATAATCGACTTCTTTTTTATGCATTGGAAAATATGATGTTGATGTTTTCTTTAATTATTAGATGTTTACACATCTCCCTTGTGATCGGACTCACATGATTTTTTTTGATAGATTTAAGTAAAGACCAGGAATCAGCTCTATATGAAGTCTATGACTAAGAATTCTCCTATTGGCATTATTTTTGGACTACTGATTAATGGATGTAATAAACACATACAAACCCAATTTGACAGAGATCTATATTATAATTTGGATCTTATGGCAATTTATGTCGATTTAATATGGGTCATTTGTATGGGGACTAGGCCTGAACATGGACCGATTCTCACCAATTTCAATAGCGTTCATCCTATGGCCGCTTATATACTAAATTTCATCAAAATATATTTATATTTGGGACCTGAAGTTTGATTACAAGTTTTACAAGGACACACATACGGACGGGCGGATGGACGGACATCGCTAAATCGACTCAGAAAGTGATTCTGAGTCGATCGGTATAATAAAAGATGGGTATATGTGATTACAAACAGCAGCACAAAGTCATTATACCCAAACCACATAGTGGTATAAGGTATATTGATAAAATGCCCTATTGCAAACAAAACAAGTTAGAGTTTTACATTCGGCTATGCCGAATCTTTGGTACGATCCACCTGGGTTTTACGTTTATATTAATATCTGAAATTATTGCAGTATTTACAACAAATTTAAACAAAATATTAACAGAAGTAAACAATCAGATAAACTTAAGACTAAGTTATTACAACAAATATAAATTTTTTAGAGGTCTCTCTATATTTTAGGCCATATATTGGCACATTTACCATATTTTAAACTAGCTGTTTTTACCCGGTCTTGCCCGGGATAAAAAGGCCTTTGACTTGAAAAATGGTTCACTATGCTTACCAGGCGCTGAGTACTTAGTCCCCAATGAACAAATTCCCCAATAAAATTAACTTTCTCCCCAAAAATTTGAATGGGCAGTAAATTCATTTTTTATTTCAATTCAGAATTTTTTGATTTTTGAATTTTGAAGTCTTTTATAAGATGCTGCAGCAAAAATGCTTCAAAAATAAGCTGCGAAACCGCTTAAAGTTTTTTTTAAGTCTATTTATAAACATCAAATATAACGGAATCATTTGCAAACTAAAGGAATCACAACTTTTAAAAATTGAATTACTTCATTCAATAAGTGATCATCATTGAGCAGAGAAGTCAAATTCATAGAAGTTTCAAAAATGAAAAACTAATGCGATGTTTAAAATTGTGCCGCAAGGTTTCTTTAAGCAATTGCTTATAGTATATGAGAGGCCTATTTTGATCAACACGTAATTATTTCACATACTTAGATAAAATTTATCATAAGACTTTTCACTGAGCCGTGTTCCGCGAGCGAGTCGCTTTTGCTTCCGCGCGATTGGCAGCCACACCCGTGCTGCCGCGCAGTTGTTGTCAACTTATTTTAATCGCTAAAATATATATTTTAGATCATTCCGATATTTTAGCTGAGCTGTGTTCCGCGAGCGCGTCGCGCCCGCAGCCGTCGCGTCCGCGTCCGCATCCGCGCGCCGCTTCCTCGCGTTTGGCAGCCACACCCGTGCTGCCGCGCAGTTCTCGTTAACTTATTGTAATCGCTAAAATTATTTTTAAGATCATTGCGATATTTTAGCTGAGCTGTGTTCCGCGAGCGCGTTGCGTCCGCGCCCGCGCTCCGCTTCCACGCGTTTAGCAGCCACACCTATGCTGCCGCGCAGTTGTTGCCAACTTATTTTAATTGTCAAAATTTATTTTTCAGATCATTCCGATATTCTAGCTAAGCTGTGTTCCGCGTGCGCATAGCTTCCGCGCACCGAAATGATGCTATTGAAAAGAATACTCAATTTAAATGCGTTTATTGTAGGACATATATTGAGAGCAGCATGCAAATTTTCACTAAAATAAATATTTAACAAAACTCATTAAATAAAAATATGTAAAAATTTAAGAATGAATTTTGGGAGTAAGTTAACTATTTATTTCGTTAAAAAAAAAAATGGGGAATTTGTTAATTTCTTTTGGGGATCATTTTTTAAATTTGGGGAATTTGTTCACCGTGAAGTAATTCCCGTGTAATCCAAATTTCAGAGAAATCCGTTGAAAAATACAAATTTATATAGGGAAGAAATATACCACACAAAAAAAAATTAATTTTATATGAAAAGTGGGAGTAAAAGTAGGCGTGGTCAATAAAAGGCATATGGCGACCTTCCCTGGAATATTACTAAATTTCGGAGAAAGCCGTTGAAAGATAAAAATTGCTATAACGAACAAATATACCAAAAAACAAAAAATGAATTTTATAAAAATGCGGGTGTAAAGGTAAGCGTAGCAAGAAAGATATATAATGCGACCTTCGCTGGAGTAGAGAGATAACGTTTTCCAAATTTCATAGAAAGCCATTGAAAAATAAAAGTTTGTATAACAATCAAACAAAGAAACAAATAAAAGGAAAAAATAAATTTTATATACATAGAAGTGGGCGCAAAGTAGGCGTGGCCTGTAAGAAGCATATGGTGACCCTCCATGGAGTATAGAGATCGTGTGTACCAAATTTCAGAGACATCCCTTGAAAAATAAAGAGATCTATAGTGAACAAATATACCAAAAAAACAGGAAATGAGTTTTGTAAAAAAAGTGGGCGTAAAAGTAGGCGTGACCGGCAAGAATCATATGGCGACCTCCCTGGAGTACAGAGAAATCCGTTGAAAAATAAAAATTTTTATAGCGAACATATACCAAAAAACAGAAAATGAATTGTACACAAAGAGTGGGCGTAAAAGTAGGTGTGGCAAGTACGAAGCATATGCCGACCTTACCTGGGGTATGTAGATCGTGTGTACCAAGTTTCAGAGAAATCCGTTGAAAAATAAAAATTTTTATAGCGAACAAATATACCAAAAAACAGAAAACGAATTGCATACAAAAAGTAGGCGTAAAAGTAGGCGTGGCCGGTAAGAATCATATGATGACCTTTCCTGGAGTACGGAGATCGTGTGTATCAAATTTCAGAGAAATCCGTTGAAAAATAAAAATTTGTATAGCGGTCAAACAAACAAACAAACAAACAGAAAATGAATTTTATATATATAGATAGCAAACTGCATAAAATGTGGACAAATAATACGGTTTTCAGTTTACCCAGGAAAATAGTTTATTTTGTAAACGAGCGTGATTTCAACGAATGGATGGAAGGACAGACAGACATCGCTATATAGACTCGAGTTGTTAGAAGGATCAAGAATATATATACTTTGTGTTGTGGCAAATTCATTTTTCTCTGCGCTACAAGTGGAATGCAAACTGGGTATAAAAAAATGGGCGCAACTTAACTTTACCTTACCTTTTTTTATAAATTGAAAACAGACGTGCATATACTTCATCCATGTTTAGATTACACGTGCTTTATGTGTGTTTATTCTTTGCAGATATTCGATGACATCATTTTTGCTTTCTTTGCCTTGGAAATGAGCATTAAAATGGTAGCTATGGGCATATATGGCAAAAATACTTATATGGCAGATTCATGGAATCGTTTGGATTTTTTTATCGTTTTTGCCGGTTTGCTGGAATACGTGATGCATGTTGAAAATTTAAATTTAACAGCCATTCGTACGATACGTGTTTTAAGACCACTGAGAGCCATTAATCGTATACCAAGTAAGTTTTGTTGGCCATCTAAATTGAGCGATATCGAAATTAATACAACTTTTATTCGATACCAGGCATGCGTATTTTGGTAATGCTGCTATTGGACACTTTGCCAATGTTGGGAAATGTTTTGTTGTTGTGCTTTTTTGTATTCTTCATTTTCGGCATTATCGGCGTTCAGCTATGGGAAGGTATTTTAAGGCAACGCTGCATCTTAGAGCTGCCCGATTATATTCGAGTACCCCTAAAGTAAGTAAATTAATGAGTTAATCAATTTTCATTATTTTCTTCTTTTCAATTTTAATTTCAAATTCTCTTTATGTATATGTAAATGAAATGATTAAATGGAAATTCTAATTTAAGAGCAGATAAAATGGTATAAATGTGTGTTAACCCCCTATTAAATTAAAGCTCTAATTTCTAACATTTGACCCGCTTTTGAAAATGTACTCAGCAGTAATTTCCGAAGTTTATTTTAATAATAATTTAAAGAAACATTTAGAAAACCTGTTAGGACTGACATTAAAAAAAAGTACACACTGGATTACTTTCATATTTAGTTATTAATTTTTTAATAATTTGTTTTTTTAGTAGCCTATAAGTTTATAGAAATCAAATAGGTAAAAGTTGTATGTAAATATACAAAATTTCATTTAGAAAATTTCTTATTCATTAATTAATTCAAATCATAATTCCAGTACATTGTCAGTCATTTGAAACGAAACATAAATACATTTGAAACTAAACAAAAAAAAAAACAAAACTGTTAACGATCAATATTGGCCTATTGATGACTACTTACTAAAAGCTGTCATACAATCGTGTGTAGTAAATTTGTTTATTAAGTACGTAATATATGTACTTTTTAAACCTAACAAACCAAGTAAATAATTGACATCCATACACACATCCATAACAGACGTATCTGAGGCAATTCCTACAAATGTAAAGCACATGAGTAGTAAATATGTACAGCACACAGTACTTGTTATTAGTATTGGTATTGTCACTCGTATTAGCACCATTCACACCAATCAACTCAGGTCCTCATAGATTAGGGCGATATCGTTGGAGTACCGAAATTAATTGATTTTTGATTTCAATTTAAACGACAATAAAGAAACTATCATCAAACAAATACCATTGAGATACTTTCAAAGAAAAACTCATAAATTAAATGTTCATTGCTTCAAAGCACTACTGTAAATAAAAGGAAATTAGACAGACACCATTTGAAATTTATAAATATATAAAAATATTTATTTACACATACTTTTTTGTATTATTAATTGTACCACCTTTATTTTATAAAATCTTGTACATACTCAATTCTTGTAAATACACATTGTTTTTGTTTAGCTATTTATACATGCTCTCATATAGAATACTAGTGATACTCGTGGAACGTTGTTTTGCCCTAGCCAATATTCATAAATAAATATTTTTTTGCGTGGCTTTTTAATATTCAATTTATATAAACAACAATATTTTAATGTGACATTAATAACACAGGGTGACTAACTGAGGCTTTATTTCTACGGCATAACTTTTTGGAGCCAATTTAAATACATGGGGTAACGACGTTTTAATCCTATTATTCACATTGTTTGAATTGACTCTGGTTCTTGCGATAAACCGTTATTTTAAAAATTAAGGAGGTCTTACCACATATTTTAGCTTAACGCAAGAACAATCTTTTAGTTAGCTTAATAGTTTCTGAAATATTCCGAAAAAAAAAATTATTGTTATGCAAAGTTTACATTTTTTGTTATTTATTTAGCATTCGCTTCGGTAAAGAATGTTGCACTCTCTATTTCAGTAAGTTTTTATTGATACGCCAGGCCGGGGGCAAAAAATTCAGCTGATTTCTTCAATATATATAAATCTCGAATTAAGTCATTCAAATCACTTTTAAAAAACCCTTGAACTGTAAAACTACATTATTTGAATTCAATCTCACTGTTTTTTCGCTCTGACTATCTAACATTTCAACATCATCATAATATTCGGCTGATAATGAAGTAAATACCGGTACTAGTAAATTTTCGCTATGCAGTATTGGTGGCTTAAAGGACTGAACGGTTGGGTACAACCGAGATTGGTTTTTAAAACGAGTCATACCTTTTCAGCTTGGGTCTGAAGCCCTTTACCTTCTCCTTGACTCCAATATCGAAGTGACTGCATTTATATTCCTTCGTTGATTTTCTTGACAAAAATTACCACATGGTGGGGGGTTATTAACCCAATATTTACGTGAAGAAAACTTATACTCTTTAGTAAAGATTATGCCTAATAAATTAATCAAATGCTATTTTTTAATAGTTTTCAAATTTTATTGTGGATAAAATTTACCTTTTAACTTTCAATACAAGGATTAACGTTCCATTACGAATACGAGTACTGAGTATTAAGTTCCTAAAAATGGTAAAGAATTTCAAAATATAAAAAAATAACTTGAGGTTTAGCTATATTTTTTGTTACATATATACGTAATTATTTACAAATCTATCAAACAACGTCTATATGGCCTACTCAAGCAGCTTTCAGACAATGTTCTTGAGTCATTCTAAAATATTTTGTGAAAGCACCTTTATTTATAAAATAGCGGCTTATCGTCTGGGGCACAGAAACTGCATACATGACTGCTGAAAAGCAAATGCACCCTGAACGATGGATGCACTTTTTGGTGTGGTTTTTGGGCCTGCAGTATCATTGCGCCGTCTTTCTTCGAAGATGCGGAAGGAAAATGTGTTACAGTGAAAGGTGAGCGCTACCGTGCAATGATAACTGATTATTTGTGATAACATAAATTAGTGCAGTCAACGGTAAAATATAGCTTCATTCTATCGAAAATATACTGAAAAATTGGGTTGATCATATGGGCTAGTGCAAGGCCAGCCGCGGAAGTCATTTGTTTAAAATACGAGTAGTATTCCATAACTAACTGTAAGAATTGCACTTTCGAATAAAAAACCCGAATGGAAAAAGGTTACGAGTTTTTTTATAGCAAAATCAAAACGTAAAACTTATATGCGCTACCCTGTATATCTCAAATAAAAATCTACCAATGGTGTAAAACAAGACTAAAAATTAACGGTAATTATTTTATCAACCCCTTTTTGTGACACTATTTCCAAATCCGTTTACTAGTCTAGGTGCAGTCAATCGAAACATGTTAAAATATATCAGTTTTTGTGCCAAAATTTAAGTCGTGAATTTACTTAAATTCAGAGAGAAAATAACTACCAAGTCTGTTTATTTGCAAAGGGGATAAGGTACAAGGGCGGCACCCTCGTAGATACTTAAAGATCAACACTGCCCCTATCAACTACCCTCCCTTAACACGTTGACTGCCAACTACGAGATAACTCGTACATTGCTTTCTTTGCTAGGACTCTGTATTGCCATATTCGTGCAGCTACAATTATACTCGTAGTATATCAGTGCTAATATGGATAGATGACTTCTGGGAAGAGAACAAAAATCAATGCTGGCTTACATGAACAGATTATGTATTAATAAATGAATAGAAAATATAATTATAAAAAATTATATGTTTTTGTAAACAAGCTGCTTCATTTAGTTTGTGTTTGACAGCCGTTGAAAGCAGACAATCTCGAGAAAATTGAAAAAAAGTAAATTTCAAGTGAAATAAGACGTTTGTTTTGCCGAAAAAATATATTTTATAAAAAAAAACCCCCCGAGTTATCAAACCGCCCTCGTATGAAGGAAGAATACAAGTTTATAAATACTGGCGACTTTGTGGCCGCACTAAAATCCAAACTTTTCGATTTAGCGATGTCCGCCCGTCTGTCCATCTGTCTGTTTGTGTTTCCATGTAAACCTTGTATTCAAACTAATGGTCACAATTATGAAAATATTTTCATAACATTTTGTATGATTTTGGCATGAACTGTACTAAAATTGGTAAAAATCGGGGCACGTTCAGATCTAGTCTCCATATAAATGAACTCATGAGATCGACTTAAATTGCCTTAAGATACCTATTATCATACAAATGTCGGTTATATAAGTTCATTACATCTAGTAATAAGTACTCCAAAAATAAACCTTGTACGACCATGTTCAGCCATAGTCCACATATAAAGCTTCCTAGCAATTTAAGAAAAAAAGTTATATGAATATTTTTTGATATTGAAAAACAAATACAAAACGGAAAATACAATGTAAAAAACGTATTATATAATTAAATTAGTTAAATACAGTAATTTGTTTAGAATAACTGTTGAAAAAGTGAAAATTAATACTTCTGCGGAAAACAATTTAATTTTATTTTGTACTGAAAACTGTTAACGTAAAAATTGCTTGATTACATGCAATTATCACCTCAGAAAGTTGGAATTAAAATTTTTTCTTATGTTCAAATTATAGTTGATCCAGACCGACTTTATTTTCCTACTTGTTGAATTTAATTTTTAAAACTGAAGTTGTTATTTTTTTATCTATGAAAAAACTATTCAGTAGCAGAAAAAGACTAAAACAATTTATTTCGGTTTCAGTCGGTTCGGTTTGTCAAAAACTATAAACATCTAATAAAACTTCGCACACCGTATACGTACTGATTGAATAAACAATAAAGAGCGAGTATAGAGACATATAGTGTCAGTGAGTCAGTGATGAACCTAAATATAATATTTATAAAGATTTTACAAATTTTTTCAAACTCTTAAGACTCATAATACAGCTTTTACTCTAATCTCTTCGCACTTCATAAAATTTTTCGAAAATGTTTATCTTACGAACTAAGAAATATTAAGGAACCCCTAGCTCTATTAGTTGCTGAAATACGGCAGCGATCGATTTGGATACCCATTGTAATGACATGTACCAAAATTTAATTTTTGGAAAGTCGCAGTTCTTAATCACATGGTCAACATTTTGTTGGAATATCTTTAAAACTATGTTCTAAAAATTTTTGAAAAAAAACGTGTTTTTCAGATTTTCTTCTCTACACTTGTGTTAAATTTCACTACTGAGCTAATATTTACTTGAGACGTATAAATAAAAATATTAGATATGATGAACGGTTTCTTTTAAATTACATTTTATGTTTTTGTATTTGGTTTACCATTTCATTTAACATCAAAAAAAAAAGGCAAATGAGAAATATTTATTGGAGAAAAAGTTGATGCATAGTACAGATTGTTTAAATTTATTCCTGATGCAATGAATTATAGAAAATTTTTAATTATGCAATTTGATTCATATATTAAACAATTTAAGATAAATTCTACATAAATTTAAATTAAAATTTTTAAATTGACATTTGAATCATTATCATGAAACCTTTAAATTTTATATATTTACACTTTTTTTAACGATGAAGATAATTATTTTTGAATAGTGCGTGGTAGAGAAGAAGCAAGAATATATTTCCCGAAAACATAACTACTCGGTATTTTTAATCAGCACACAATTTTTAATCATGATGATGATGATTTTGAAGATATCTAAAAGTATTATCACAATATTACCTAAATTGCCACAAATGCATATACATATGTATAACTATGTACCTACATATAATTGTTCTCTTTTTTTAAATAAAAAATATTTTACATCAATTTTTTTTTTTTAACCATTTTTTTCACTAACAAACTAACACTAACTAGTTATTAAAAAAAAATATATAAATATCAATAATAATTAGCTGAATTAATCCTCAGTTTACCTATGTTTGAACCCACTGTGCGTTGATGTGTATGACGAAAAAGTGGAAGTGCGAGTGTATGTAAGATAGACACAAGTTTAAACTTCACGGCCGGCCTAAACCTCGTTTTGGTTTGCCAATGATCAATCCAGTTATTTCTTTGAACTCTTCTTGATTTCTTGATTTTGAGTCTTTAACAACTTGTTTGAAATGATCTGACCTAGCATGCCACTTATTAATTGGTAATTTATGTGCCACATGGAGAAGACACTCAAGAAACCTAATCCAGCCATGGAGAATAGATAAACCGTATCGAAATGTATCCTTGTCCACACTGCTGGCAATCATGTCATCAATACAAGAGTAACATTTTTATTTGGATGTTGTTTCCGTTATAGTGTAGTATAGCTATCACAATAAAATGTAAATTACCAGAAATAACACAAGTAATAATATTAAATTATTATTGTTTGCAATTTAATTCAAATAAAAAAAGGCATTATTTATTCTTGTAATTTTAAACCTTTAAGACAAAGTGTGGCACACTTATTAACATAAAACTAGATCGCATGAAAAAAAGTAAGAAAAGATTTCAACACGTAAAATGTATTAATTATTAAAACTCAAAATGTAAGAAATATGATAAAAGAAAAATATTTTTAAGCAATAACTGAAAACAACTGACTAACAACGAAATAATGTTAGTCATGCTAAGAATTGTAACAAATTATTTTGTATAAATATCGATACAAAAATGTAAATAAATCAGACTGACGGAGCACCTTGAACAGTGCTTGAGTGAATTCAAACTGCTGCGACCAGACGCAACATCCAAAACAAACTGGAAAACTTTTTTTACTCTTGCTTCTTCATTGAAAAAATATCATAAAAAATAGTTGAAAAGTTAATAGAACTTAATAATAGCATTACACACTTTGCCATCAATCATCGCTAACATTAATTTGTGATTTATTTTCATTGATTTATCACCTACTAATAAAACGGAATCCTTCAGAGATTTTATTTTATTTTCTAATCTTTCTTTTTCAAGTTGTGAAGTACTTACGGTTTCTTTCAAAAATTTTATTTTTATGGGTCTACAAAATCTATTAAAAAAAAAAGGTCAAGGATTTTGCCAAATGGCTTTTTCCTTAGAAACTATTTCTAATGGCACAAGAGATATCAGAAATACACCAGAATCACTAGCGTTAGACCTCTAAAATGCTTGTTTATAAGACCTATGGCCGGAACTTCCGTCAAAGCCAACCTCATTTACGATAGTTCCTGTTTGTTTAATGAATCCAACACAGAATTCTGTACCAAAACTATATGTTCAGTGGTATGTTCTAAAAGTTCTTGCAGACTGACATGCGCTGATGTTTGTTATTTGTTTCTTCAACTTAAGTTTTTAGGAACTGAGTGCTTTCATAAAAACTTAAATAAGTCGCAGTGAATCCGCAAAAAAATTTCTTTGATACATAAAGTGCAAACTCATATCATTTAATTCAATTTGCTTGATCTATGGAGCACTTTTTAAAAAAGCATTAAAAATATTTTATCTAAAAAGAATTATGCAGTTATGTACCCAAATACCTGACGTTGATAGTTCCATATTAAATTTTTTTCCTTGTAAAAGACTTCATTAAAATTATAAGCACTCAAAATATCTGAATTTACACTTTTAGCCCCGACACGCAAAATTTTTACAAATTGTTTGACTTTTTTAATTTACTTAAAATAGTAATTTTTTGTAATTAGTGATAACGAATTTAATTGCCCTTCACCCGGTATCAAACACGACCGTATAGGATAAAATTTTAGCTTTTGAATTAATCCTCACTGTTGATACATTTCAACCCTCTGTGAAACGCTCTCACCTAAAGTGAAGACTACAAACAATGTGGTTAGGAATCAATTTTGATACCATTCAGCTTTTACTTCGTATTAATCTCACTAACAAAAATATTAATCCTTATTTTTATTTACCTATTGTTCCTGCAAAATTTGTCCCAAATAGTTTAGATAGCTATTTCTTCAATCTTTGGGAAAAGGGCCTTTTTTGAAAAAAAGTCAAAAAAGAGTTTTGATTTTGTAAAAAAAAGTCAAAAAATTTTTTTATTGAAGAAATTGCTATATAAACTGTTTGGGATAAATTTTGCTAAGAACAATAGGTAAAAGTTACTCTCTAACTCAGAGAGTTCTGAACTGATGTTGCAAAATTGTGTCTAAACTACTATCCAATAGGACCAACCTTGGTGCAAATTTCATCCCGATCGGAAGACATCAGTTTCAAAAGTTGGGTCATTTAACATGAAACGCCCCATATATAAAAGCGAAAGTATGTATATTTGTTTTCAGCTTTAGCGAGGCTAAACCATCTTCCAGAATTTTTTACAGAGTCTTACTGAGTATCTGGTAGGAACTATAGGCTCTAAATTTCTTTTATATTTTTAGCGGGCGTAGCTCCTCCCATACAAAGCGAATTTTTATATCATATATATGAGTACTATGAAATAGAGAGCCTGGCAAATTTGTGTGAGGTCACCTATTATAAATTGATTGGATAAGTGGGCGTGGCACCTATCATAGAAAGTAATCATTCAATGACAGAGACAGCCTTGCGAATTTTCCCGAGGTCATCTATTATTAATGTCGGACAAAAAATGGACGTGATCAGAGCAGTGGGTGCGGCATGGCCCATACAAAGTAGATATATAATATCATATAACTGGAGTACTATAAAAGGGAAAGTCTTAACACATTGCAAGAGAATGTGAGTATTAATAATGGGTGGGATATGATTATTGGCCGTGGCGCCTCCTATAAAAAAAATCAAGTACTATGAAAGCAAAAGTCTTGGAACTTTTTACAAGTACATTAATTAAAATGGCGAAAAACAGAAATCGCCAAAAACAAATTCGCCAAAATCAAAAATTAAGTGTTGCTCGATTTAATTTGGAAAATCCACTCTTGCTCCGGAGTAGGACGCCGAAAAATTTTACAATTTTTTCATCGAATGAAACAACTAAAAATATTGGATATCGGCAAGCATAGAAATAAAAAAAAAAATATTAAATAAATAAAATAGAATTTTTTAATTGTACAATAGAAACTCCGCAGGAAATATAAGTCATAACATATATATATATATATTAGGTTTAATTATTATTGGGCCAGATTATTATGACACTGGATCTAAAACTTTAGTGAGCAAAATTTGAGCCAAATCGGACAGTGCTTTCTGGGCGCGCATTGAGTTCAAAGTTCAAATACGCATTTATATGAAAAATTATCAAAACAAATCATTTTTCACAAAAATTTTGATATAAATAATTGCGTTTTAATTAAATTAATTAATAAACCATAATCTACAGTAAATTATCTTTCTAATAAAGTAACAAAATCTATTATCGGTTGAAGAACAGCCAAGTTATATCAAGTTCCCCAGGCAATAAATGCGCCGCAGACCACTTGATTAAGAAAATCGAGCTTACATTTTTAAAAACATTGAAATAATTTACAACAATAATTGCATTTTCCTGATCCCGAAATGATCTTATGTAAAGTATTTTGCATCTCGTCTATTGTTATGCCGTTTTAAACTAATGTTGAAACCGTACGTATTTTTTAACGCTATTTCAAAATTTCCAATTTTAGTTTTTCACAAATTTTGTTCAAAAAATTTTTCGAAATCAACGATTGGACTTTAAGGTCTTATTACAAAAAATATATTTGATTAAAATGCCAAATATTGTAAGTATCCTGTTCCTAATTTGGAGGGGGCAGAAATAAAAATGTGATTTTTCATACTTTTTCAACTTTTGGGCTACATATTTTTGGTATTTTCATATTTCAAATATCTTTTCTCAAAATATTATACTACTTGATATAAGTTCTTAATCTTGTAAATTAAACAAGTAAGAAAATTATAGTCGGCCTAGACCGACTATATGATACCCTATACCATGCGTTTAGAGACCCTATCTCATAGGCCCAACTAACTGGACAATGAAAATAAGCATAAACCAAATTTGAGTGGGATGATATATCTATATGGGGACTAGGCCCCAAAATGGACCGATCCTGACGATGTTTGGTAAAGTCTCTTGTATTTTGCAAAAATATATACAAACAAAATTTGAGAAGAGTCAGTGCAATATTTTTGCTTTTTGATAGATTTAAGTGAAGATCGGGAAGCAGCTCTATGTGAGGCCTATGACTAAGAGTTGTCCCATAGCGACCATTTTTGGATTACTCATTAATGGATGTAATAAACGCATACAAACGCAATTTGAGTGAGATCTATATGATAATTTGGATCTTATTTCAATTTATGTCGATTTCATAGGGGTCATTTGTATGGGGGCTAGGTCTGAACATGAACCGATTCTCACCAATTTCAACAGCGTTCATCCTGTGGCCGGTAGAAGCTTATATACCAATTTTCATCAAAATATATTCATATTTGCGACCTGCAGTTTGATTAAAAAGTTTACATGGACACACAAACGGACGGACGGACGGACATCGTTAAATCGAATCAGTTAGTGATTCTGATTCGATCGGTGTAATAAAAGAGGGGTCTAGGTCAAATATTTTTGGTAGTTACAAACAGCAGCACAAAGTCATTATACCCAAACCACATAGTGGTATAGGGTATAAAAATAAGTACCGTTTTGCCATTAATTTAGAACGACATAACAATAGACAAAATGCAAAAGACTTTACATATGATCATTTAGGGATCAGGAGAACGCAAAACTGTTGTTCGGTAAATTATTTCAATGTCTTTAAAAATGTGAACTCGGGTTTCTTAATCAAGTGGTCTGCGGCGCATTTATTGCCTGGGGAACTTGATATAACTTGGCTGTTCTTCAACCGATAATAGATTTTGTTATTTTATTAGAAAGATAATTTACTGTAGATTATGGGTTATTAATTAATTTAATTATACGCAATAACTAATATTAAAATTTTTGTGAAAAATGATTTTTTTTGATAATTTTTACATATAAATAAATATTTGAACTTTGAACTCAATGCGAGTCCAGGAACCATTGTCGAGCTGGGCTCAAATTTTGCGCACTAAAGTTTCGGATCCAGTGTCACAATAATCCGCACATCTTAAAAATATATATTTAATAGCATATATATATATATATATATATAAATAACTTTTGATGGCGTATACTTTCCCAAATCCCAAATTAAAAAAACAAATGATTATGACCTTTTAAATAAATGTTCATCATCAGGCTATCCCAATGCCTTCCAAATGTTATCTCAGCTGAACATATATGTAGCCAAAATTATGTTCACTTTTCAAGCCGTAATATTTCGGTATCTATGAAAGCTAGGTCCCCATGTTTTTGAATATTTCTTAGTTGAATAAAGTCAAACATTTATAGCGTTTAGTAATTTCTCAGGTGGTGATAATAAATTGGAGCGTTCAATTGTTAAGTTGAAATCAGGTAGATATAAACACTTGACAATAAAAGTTTTGTCTGGCTTTGGCTGGACATTACTTTTAGATTTAGTTTTAAAATTTGAAAAAATATTGTTAGTTCACAGTTATTAAGTAAAGATAAATATTAAAAAGTGTATACATATTTATTGTTGTTTCCATTTTTCCCGAATTTCAGTTCCACAATAAATACAAGAAAATACTTTTTAAATCCCAGAAATATATTGAAACAGTTTAAAAATATTTTTGGATATTAAAAAAACAAATAGAAAATTAAATTTACATAAGTTTACAAACACCCCAATTCTAAATATAACAGATATAACAGCAATTCTTTAAGTGTAACAAATCAATTAAATCATCTCCATAGTTCCGAATATATGTAATTACAATTAATTTATTAAAGTTGGCGAACTGTTTATTTATTTATTTTTTTTTTATGGAATTGATATACCAATATTTGTTAATAAAGAAAAGTAACAAACCATTCAAAAGTACCTAAAAATTTTATGTTAAATTAAATAAACTAGTATACCCCAGCACTCGAAATTCGCGGGAAAATTTTATAAAATATTATTTTTTATTCAATTTAAAAATTTATGAATATTTAAATGAGCCCATAGGTATCTTAATCAATTTAAGCAATTCCCAATTAACACAGGGCGTGTCATATACAATTTAAATCATTCTCATTAACAGGGTGTAACTAGTTATTACAATTATTTTATTTTATTGAATATAATATATTTTTAAGTTATATTAAACATAAATTTTATCATTCTCAATATGAGCTATAACTATGCCAATTTTCGCACCCCTCCGTGCCCGCATATTGCTTAAAAAGGGATCTAAAAATTTACCTTCACGTATTAATATATATATATATATATATATATATATATTATATATATATATATATATTATATATATATATATATATATATATATATTAAATAAAAAATACAATTTAAGAATGCTCCCAAAATGAGGTTATGCTCAGTTAGTGAGTGAATAATATGACGGACCACTCAATAACAACGTCAATGACATTAGAAAGGTCGATAATTGATACGCATATAACTTTTAGGCTTCTTCCCACTGGATAACAGCCAACTGTGTATTGATGCGATATATATATTTCCACATACATTTGAGCACAAAAGTTTTTCAGACCAAAAGTATCAATAATTTTGATGCGATTATACTAATGCCGAAATGAGAACGCTTACTTGTTTCAGCAATTTCTATTTCGTTTTTTTTTTTTTTATAACACTATTTTCACAAGTGTAAATATTCCAGATTTTTTTCATAATAAACAAAAAATATTCATTGATTTTTCCACTGTCGACTACAAGCAAATCTATTTTCTTTGTACATACAGAAAAATGTATCCCAAATAAATTAACACACACACACACCCAACTACCCAAAAGAGTCAGCTTTCTTCTACTGAAACTTTTACACTTTTTAAAACATACACGTAATTAATGTAAATTGTTACTTTTATTTTCTTTTCTTCATTTTGTTTTTTGTACCTAGTCTTACTAAATATTCGTCTTATTTATTTGTTTGTTATATATTTTTTTTTTTGTTTTTTTGTTGCTGTTAAACATTATAATTTTGCAAATGATGTCAAAACTCAATCTCAAATTTCATACGCGATTTTTTGTTTACAGGGAACTATCTGATGTGTACAGAGTTCGAGTCCGTGTTAACTCGTAAGATGAAAAAGATTTAATTAAGAACATTTTTAACTGTCTATCTAAAAAATATTTAAAAAAAAAGTATACAACTACATATATGTATAACTATTTCTCTACATATTTGCTATTTATACATATTATTTACTCTTCATATAAATATTTAGCTAATTTTTAAATATTTTCATTTAATTTCTTATTTTTTTTTTTTTTTATTATTATTTAATCAAATTTTTACTTTCCACTTTAAATTAACAATTTAGAACTTAATGTACGAAGTACATGGTTAAAAAGAAAACATATTCAAATATTCACTATTTTCAAATAACTAAACAAATTTATTGGATTTACTTATTGGTTTTCTAATACGAAACACTTGCAGTTTTTATCTAGCTATAAATTACACTATCGGTTTACAAAATATACATTCACACTTATGTACATCCATATATAGCGTCTTGAAGAAGAAATGTTGTAATAACAATTCACTATAAGCACCCAATAACTTTATGCGCAATTGTTAATGGGGTAAAACTCTATTTTCTATTCATTAGTAAATAAACAGAACAAAATTTTTAAGTTAACTCTTGCATATATTTTTTTTTAGAATAATAATTTTAATAATGGTTTTGTTTTGTTTCCTACATTTTAGCCGCAGTTTTATTCAAATGGCTTATTCGGTGTCACAAAAGTAGTAATTTGTTTCTTTATTTTGTTTTTCCATTTTCCAACGATTAACTCTCATTGATGTTGTGGTATTCGTAATTCCTCAAGTAGTTTAATGTATAGTTTTATTTGTGTTGTATTATTTGTTTTCTTATTAGTTGTTTGAATCTGGCTTACATTAACATTTCTTTAGTAACACTAAGCACTTTTGTTCTCACACAATGGAGGCTTACGTACACATATACACATACACACAATTACTCTCACAAGATGTTTATCTTTAAAAAAATTTATTTCTTTCACATAAATTTCGTAGGAGTAGTTGTTTAGCTCTACATACACATAATTTAAAAACATTTACTTATTTCACTTATTTCTGGCCTTCAATTAAATATGACATTGATTGGTGAGTACATGAGAAGACAGACATTTTTTTAAATAACAAAATATGTCCTTATACTAAATATTTCTGACTCGAAACATGTTTTGGACTCGTTGGCTGTATGGGCTTCCTTATAATATGGCCTCTTTGTTTCAATTATACAGTGCAATAGTGAAGGGATGTGTTTTGCAATTCCCAGTCAGGGTGAAAGTACTACGGCAGTATAGCAAAACTTCAAAAGGGTTTGGTGTTCTCAAGTCAAATTTTTTTTTAAACTTTTAATATATCTTAGTTACCTTGATGTTTGTTTGCTTAGTTTTTCTGCTATAACTCAAAAATTTTTGATTATTTTTCATTTCATTCTTTAGCAAATAGATTCAGCAAATCAAGTAGATCTTATTTTATCGAATGAAATCTTTAAAACATTTTAATTTTCCCTCGTTTTTTACAAAAATTTTTTGGTAATATAACAAATTCCGGGCGGATGATTGTTATTTATTAGTAGAGTTGAGTGATATTTTTAAAACTAAATCCAACATAGATCAGTATTTTGTATTCTATGTTTTACATGGATATATTATTTAAAATTATTTCTTCAAGCCTTGGCTACTATTGTTCTGAAGAATGAAATGGCTTTTGAGTCAAAAAGTCTAAACAAAGAAACATCAAGATAAGGAAAAAAAATTATAAAAGATCATAAAAAATGTTTAGATTTATAACACCATAAATGTATACTGGCATAATACTTTCACCCTGAATTGGAATTATCAATCCCCTCCCCTCCCCTCCGAGACGAAGACCAGTAAATGTTCACAGTGTTATGAACATTCAAACATCAGTTAATTACACTATGCAACAAAAAAAAATAAAAAAGAGAATCATCTATCATTTTTTTTATTGTGGCCTGCTAAACTTGAAATTCGCAATAAATAATGTTTTTATGCACCAGATTTTTATGATTTTTTAAAGTTTTTTTTCGGAAGTATTTAGACTGAACATATCTCAAGTTAGACAAATGTAATCTATAGTATTCAAAATAAGGGATTTATAAAAGATGACGTGACTAGTACTGTATCGCATCTGACAAAGCTGTAATAAACTGCGAGTATCAATTGGCCAAAGTGTATCAAGTAACCATCATTTTCGGGAAGTTTTGTTTTTCTTTTTAAATTCGAACCAACAAAAAAATGCTGCTGAAATACGTCATTTGCTGTCAGAAGTCTACGTTTAATATAATCCATTAATTAGAATATGCCAATTATGGCTTTAACGCTCTAAACTGATGATTTTGAAACGGACCCTAGACAAGTAAATCATTTAAAGTGACGCAAGCAGCAATTCTATGAGCATAATATCAAAGGTATTCCTTCAAAAGCAATGAAATTGGTTACCATACAAGTTGAAGCCGAGAGACATCGAAATATGTTATATGTTTAAAATGCGAATTCAACGGTTTCAAAAGAAAGTGTTTTGTCATGATATTGTTGATGAAAAGTAGATTTATTACGATAACCCGAAGCGCATGAAATCGTATGTTAATCCCGTCTAACCAGGACAATCAACACTAAATCCGAATCCGTGGGATTAGAAGGGTGGGTGTGTTATGAGCCAACACAAACCAATACAAGGATAAACGGCCAGAATGGTAGGCCAGACAGGAGGCTATAATTTTTCAAAAACAATAATGCTCGTACATATGTTGCGCGATCAGTTTAAACCTATTTATATAATATCCCATAACTTCTAAACCATGTTTAATATAGCCCAATCGAAGCCCCTTCGGACTACCACTTATTTGGTCGATGCGGAACGCCCTTACTAGAATACGCTTCACATCAGGAGAAAGTGTTAAAAATTTGTTTTATTCGTTCCTAGCCTTAAAAGAAACGCGTTTTTTTTTTTTTTTTTTGGTAATGAATTCATAAATTTCCTGAAAATTGGAGAAAGTTTATAGCTCCCGATGCATAATACTTTAAATAATGTACTCATTCATTGTGTTAACGAAATAAATACATATTTTCCCCCAAAAAATCCATATTCATAAGATTTACAGCAATATATTAATATACTCTAGGGCGTTTCATCCAAAATGGTTTTTGCAACTCTTAAAGCGGAATACGAATACTTATGGGCAAAAAAAGTGAGTACTTTTTCCGATTTTTTAAGGTCAGCACTGGTTTTCTAATATTAATTTAACCATAAAATGTGGTAACGAAGCCTTAATTTTTCAAAATTTCTTTTCCTCTGGTGTTGTTTTTTTACAAAACCATACAAACCACTTCTGCATAGTATGAATCAAGTTATAAAAAAAAATTATTAGACTCACGGTCACTTTGCTGACCTTGAAAGTAAAAGTACAGTATTTATTGTCGAGGAAAAGACAATAAATAGCCTTAGCTAGCTCTCTTTGCCAAAACATTAAAAAAATTAAAATAATAAAACAAAATCATTGAAATTTCTACCATCTGATTGAGATTTTACCAAAAAATATGCAGATTCCTAAAAATCTTAGTAAGCTCCAAATTAAAGGTATTTCGAAGACCTATCTTGAAAGATATTATTTTTTTTTTATTCAAGGCTTGATATGGTCTAAATAGTAAAATAAATATTTAAAAAAAATAGTCCATAAATATGTTTAATTATGATTTTCGAGTTTAGCAGGCCACGTTACATAAACATATAGACACACTTAAAGTGAAAAATAGTTGTTGCCTAGTGTTGTTCTGTTATCGGTGTAGATATTTTACTAACCATCATGCAGTTCCCTGGCATTAATTAATTCCTTTCTTTAAATTTATGTGTGTTTTTCTTTTTTGTATTATTAATATTTTCATTAAGCAAGTTCTTTTTTCTTTAAACAATTACAACAATATTCAGACAAACACACAAAATTTCATTAGTTTTCGTATGTATATTTTTATGCTTATGACACATACATACTTATATCCATCCAACAATAATTAAAAACTTTGCGTTTTTGAAATTTTATGTATAGTGTTTTAAGTAGGATTTTATTTACTTTTTATGTTATCACAGCTAGTCGTAGTGTTATAATATTTTAAAAGCTCCATATGACTTATTTTACAGTTAATTAGGTGAAAAGCTAGTTACAGAGCTCTTGACCTAAAAAAATTACGTTCATGCGTATTTTTCCTACAGACAAACCAACAATTTCATGTGCGAAGGGATTAAAATTTGCCTAAAATTTCTAAGTAGAGTTTGCAATAAATCGCTATATCTCATAATCTCGTAGTTACTCGCTATTTTTGATTAAGCTTCTTTGTTATAATAAATTTTAATTAAAATTCTTTAAACAATTTTTCAGAATTTCAATAATTTTATATTGGCTTTCGTTCAGCAAGTTTATTATTTTTCATATTATTTTCCTCAATTTCTTTAAATGGTTTTTTAAACAAAATTGCCATTTACTAAGATTACAATTTTATATAAAATAGAATGATACTCATGCCAGGTTATCTATTTTAAATTCTTTATAAAAAATAGTATTTCAAGATAATCGCGATTTCGATAACGATTATATTGTTATCTAATTATTTGCAAACTCTAAATATAAATAAAATATATATTAGTCATTAGAAATCCCTTTGAATTTTCATCACACTGACAAACATAGATTGCGATTTTTAGTTTAAATTACCGCCCAGATTAGCCCTCGCGTTTATGAATCAATCAATGAAGTCAACTCACTTGCCTATCAATATGTCTTTTTCTTTTTTGTTCTCTCTCTGTCCCTCCCTCCTCTCTTACTCCACCTGTATAGCTTTTTCTCTTATTTCACGAGTGTGTAATTCATGTGTATGTGTGTGCATTTTGCATCATTTTTTCTCCCTTTATAAATTTATTTTTTCCCCATTAGCCCTCTTTCTTTCTGTGACAATTCAATAGTTACATTTCAAAGGATAAATAATTATAATTAATTAAATCTTCTACTATTAATTTTAAATTGTCGATGATGGTAAAAAAAAATTGGTATCGATCATTACTTATGGAAAATTTCTGTCATTCTCTCTCTCTCACTACACTACACCTAAACTACACTGTACTCTTGCAACAATCTAAATATTCACATACACACACACACACACATAATATGAAAAAAAAAAACAAATAACCCCAACAATGTAGTGTATCCTACTACTATGAGTTTTCCAAGGAACAGGATTACATTTGCTCGAAACCAGAAGATTCTGGCATGCATTTGTGCACGGATTTGCCACCATACCGCATGGGACCTATGATATGCACAGGTAAGATACCCTCTACTAAATAAACTTTGTTTACTTTGTAAACTTTTATTCCACTGTCATAGAACAAGCTTTGCCAATGGAGGAAAATCTACCAACTAATACTTCTTGTGTCAATTGGAATCAATATTATTCAAACTGTGAACAAAGAGGTCTCAATCCCTTTCAAGGCACCATTTCCTTTGATAATATAGGCATGGCCTGGGTAGCAATATTTTTGGTAAGTTTATACATCCAGCTATTGGGCCAATGACGTCGTACCACCAACAGAATTCGTTAAGAAGCTTTTTCCATTATCTACCAACGACACATTATAACTATTTACATATAAGTGTTTGGGTTTACAAAACTTTTAGCCAAAAACTTAGAAAAGAGAAATGAATAAATTGTTTTTATGTATTTCAAATTGTTTGCATCTTTCTTATTTTCTTTTTAAGGTCATATCATTGGAAGGATGGACAGATATTATGTACTATGTACAGGATGCTCATAGTTTTTGGGATTGGATCTATTTTGTTCTATTAATTGTTGTAAGTATATTCAAATACGTTTAGTTAGGTATGCAAATTAAAACTGAATGATTCCATAAATATATATCTTAATGAATATTATAACATAAATTACTTCATTAAATTCTAATAACAATAACAATAAAAACACAAACCAGTTCTCATATTAGTATGTGCATATCTTAAGATTTTACCTCTCACGTCTTTCTCTGGACATATACAAGCGAACAACTGCAAAAAGGAAATGCTGCCGTTAAATATTTGGGGTCATAGTTCCATGAAATCTAATTAATATACCAGCTTGGAAAACTGACTACATGCTGCCTTAACTGTATTTCGAAAACAAAAGTACATGGTATAGATGTCATGTAGAAAGAATAGGAGCTGGACACAGTCCGATATGACAAAGTGGTCTCCAGCTGCACGAATGTTTTCAAAATGGACAGCTGGACAATATCAATCATGCACTTTGCATTTATAGATGAGCGATGGTTATTTTGTTTAACGGGTTCCTGCATACTTTTTCAAACCGAAATATATGCAATTGACAGAGTGCATCTTTCCCGAAATATATAAATGGGATAAAAATCTATGTTGACAGCCATACTGACATAATGGCTCTTGCATCGTAATATCCTAAATCTAAATATGTACCTTTATGCAAAAGATCACTAAACGATGACTAGACGGGACGTGGAAAAGTTATTTCCAAAGGCAGGATGTGACATCTGCGTCTTTTTTCATATTTCAAAAATGAGTTACAATGTCGATGTGTGTATCTCCTCCTGCATTTTCGATATTCAACTTTCTTACAGTCGACCGGAGACTGCTAGTGTCTTTTAGTTAAATATTCTGGCGATCAGAACAGTTTGTTGGACAAAGTGAGAATTGGAACACCTCTGGAAACCATTAGAGGAGGAATCTACGTGCACTTTCTATGAGCAGCGGGAAATATATGAAAGAATACAAGCACCTATAGGGCTGCGAGGCAGAAATGGCTCGACATAAATTAAATATCTCCTTAGTAGAAATAAAAGAGACATAACGAGGCTTACGGCCATGTCGACGCGACCATTCACGACAACGACAATTCACCCTGCCGCCGAACAACTGGAGAAGAGGAGACAGTATGTAATCTGTAGACAGTATCAGGTTCAGAACACTAAGAGGGGAAATCAGATTTAGAGCTGCTAGGGTGTTATCGTTATCTCAATATTTCAGGTTGAATCTAGTACTTTTGCAATATTTCTTTCAAGTGGTGTGGTTTTTCAAAACACATTCACTTTTCTCTAAAAGTTGTTTCTCAGACTTAGACCAACCAATCATATTTTAGTGTTTATTTGTTTCTGATTTAAAAAGGGTTTGTGTTTTTAAAACATCATAGATTTCAAAAATTAACCAGGGTTTTTCACTTTGTTTACTGAGACAACGTTTGATATTGTAAATAGTTTTTCATTTTCATCCTTTAGATAACACTTTGAAGAATCAAATCCAAATTTAAATACATATATTAACCAAAAGGAAATTAATCCAAAAAGAAATTAATATTAAAGCTCGAGGTCCAATTTTTGTTTTTAAATTCTTTATTGCCGATATTTCGCTACTCTTTGAGTAGCATCATCAGGGCTAGTCTAAGTAAAAAGTAAACAAAACAACATAATATACATATAATATATAAAATAAGTACATGCCTCCAGAAAAAGTAGACACAAAACAAAAAAGTGATAATATAAAAGACAACAGTAATAACGGAGAGTGCATTCCAGACTTCCATATTTGGATACTATGGTGATCAGGGTAAATAATGATACCAAAATAGATTGGTACCAAAAACCAACGGCTTCCGGAAGGATAATTAATTTTTATTCGAAACATTCAAAGAGGACAATAATTATCACCGCCAATAACCTTATAAGATGAGTTTTAAGTATAAGTGACGTCGAATTTCATGGTAAAAATATAGAAAAGATTAAAACTATTATGTACATGAACAACTTTCCAAAAAAACTGACAAACATTTTATTACGTGACTATGGAAAACAAAATCACACAATAAGAATTAACCAGGAGACTCCTGCAATATACAAATCTCTGACGTATGTCCCTGGAATATCAGAAAGAGTTGAAAAATCAAAATTATATGACACTGGAAAATATAGAATGGCGCACAAAACAGACAATAACTTAAGAATACTATATACTAACACTAAAGATAAAATGGACAAGTTTGAAAAGTCAAATGTAATTTACAAAATACCCTGCAATGGAAAGGAAAATGAAGAATTTAAGAAGGTTTATGTAGGTACAACAAAAAACAGATTAAAAACTAGAATTGCAGCACATAAATCAGACCAACGATTAAGAGACAGAAATTCAACACAAAAAACTGCACTAGCAGCCGATTGTGCGAATAACAATCAACGAAGAGAATAAACTTCAAAGCTGATACAGATAGTTGCGCGCAGATCTTTCGGCATTTAATTAATAAGGGAAAAAGCAATAATAGACGACAAACTCGAAATACCTTAAAAGAAAAACATTTTTTGTTAAAATATAGCTTGTAAGTTGTAGTTGTTATTACTGTGTCTTTTATATTATCACTTTTTTGTTTTGTGTCTACTTTTCCTTGAGTGATGTATTTATTTTATATATTATCTTATATACTAAAAGAATTTATGAATAAACTTTGCATTCAAGATTTTTTTCAATATTTTTCTTCTCTCAAACCTCTATAACTAGAGTTCTAATTAACGTAGGCTGTTGACATAGGTCTAAGAACACTCAGTGGATCAAGCTATTAACTACTTAAATTCGTTGGGTTTGAGGAAAGTTATGCGTGGAGAATCAACTTCACTTTTACTGTACGTTAACTTATCTTGGCATATTTTGGCATTACTGTACGTTCACTTCTCTTGGCAAATTCGTTGGGTTTGAGGAAAGTTATGCGTGGACAACCAACTTTACTTTTACTGTACGTTAACTTCTCTTGGAAAATTTTGGTATTACTGTTCGTTAACTTCTCAGGGCCAATTTTGGTATTACTGATCGTTAACTTCTCCGGGCAAATTTCGATATTGTTTTACTGTACGTTTACTTTTCCCGCATATTTTGGTATTACTGTGCTTTATCTCGAGGAAGAACATTCAGAAATGTAAAGGTTGAAATTAAACCTAAGGGCCGACACACAGCTAATATTGTCTGGATGGAAGTACTGTAAAATGATTTTATGTAATAATTACACCTTCTCATATATAGGCTATCCTAATGCTGCGGAGCAGCACGGGTCCTAGAGAATTTTTCCATGTTAAAGTGCATGAGGACGGTCAAAGTGCGGAAGGACGAACAAATAAATTGCAAATTTTAAAAATCCCCGGCTCAAAAAAGGGCAAAAAGCGATTTGCAAAAAAACTAAAAGATTTTTTCACAAAAAATCATAAAATAAATTAAGGGCCCCGCAAGTTTTAAAACTCCAGCCAAAAAAAAAATTAAAAAAATAAAAAAATTTCAAGTTTTAATTAAAAACCCACAAAATAATTATAAAAATTAATATAATATAATGCTGCGGAGCAGCACGGGTACTCTAGTAGGTATATTATATTGTTTTGTTTACTTTTTACTTAGACTAGCCCTGATGATGCTACTCAAAGAGTAGCGAAATATCGGCAATAATGAATTAAAAACAAAAATTGGACCTCGAGCTTTAATATTAACTTCTTTTTGGATTACATATAAAAAGATCAACTATAAAAAAAAATAAGAAAAAAAATAACATATATACATATATTAACTCTTAAAGCCAATGATGAAAAGAAAATACATTTGTTATTAAACTATGAAAACTGGAAAGTTAAACTCCCTTTTTACATTCATTAATTTTTCATTCATATATAAAAACAAAACCCCTTCAGTTTGTCAGTTTGAGTTGAAGAAAAATAAATACTAAGTTATTCACCCATATTTCTGCTAAAGTTTTATTTTGCTTAGAAAATGTAAGTAAGTATCACGTCTTTTGAAGTGAGATTTTGATTATAAATTTTTGTAAAGTTCATGTGTGGTATGTGCAAATGGAAAAGTTAGACAATTTCCTCTATAAAAGCAAACCAGAAATACGAGTAATTGAATAAACCAATTGGAGTTTGTAAAAAGTACTCTTGGTATGTACAAGTATACATCTACATATACACAAGCTTTAACCAGATAAAGTTAGGGAAAGTTATGAAAAACACAGGGTGCCTACATACTTGCAGAAAGTTTTAATGGTAATACAAATATTATTATAATAATCTGAAATATTTTGAAATATACTTAATTATTCATTATTGATTTCTAAAAAATTATTTTTCGTTATTTTCTTGCAGATCGGTTCATTTTTCATGATCAATCTATGTTTGGTCGTCATTGCCACACAATTTAGTGAAACGAAAAAACGGGAAATGGAACGTATGCGCCAAGAGAGGGCACGTTATACATCAACATCTACTTTGGCCTCGAGTACGAATAACTCAGAGCCAGCTACATGCTATGCAGAGATAGTTAAATACATTGCTCATCTATGGCGACGCTTCAAGCGGCGAATGTTAAAGAAGTACAGATTATATAAGTATGCTGGCTGTAGTTTCGATTTTATTATCAGTTTGTATAACTTTGAGTTTCACCCTGATTTCTTACCCTGGACTCCATACTTAAAGCACTAAGTTCAAATCACTTCTTAACCTAACATATAATTTTGATCCCAGTATTGGTAGACAATTGAAAATTCATAATTAAATTCAAGAAAAATCTCTTCTAATCTGGCCATTAAAATTACCACTAATTAAACAAATAAAAAATATCATAACGCTGCAAAAACTGTTTTCCTTTTGTCAGCTTAATTGAACATGGTGCTAATAACAGATCACGCCACTGATGATCACGAACTCCAATTCGTTGACGAAGCCATATTTGGTAGTTATCAAAGGGAAAACAGTGTTGGCAAGCATATTAAATATATGCATACCAGCTGTAGCTGAAATCATATCATAATAAAAAAAATGTATAGACTAATCAAATCCAAATATCTTTCATTAATAATTGCTAATACTCTGTGATTCTATTTGTATTCCAACTTAAAGCAAATGTATGTAGAAATACCAGTAGAGCTTTAAACTTCAAAATAAAACAAAAAAAACAGTATGCGGCCGGCCTTTAAGGGAATCATGGATACGCCATTTTGTAAATTAAAGTTTACATTAACAACCGATTTATAAATAATAACAAAATAATAGTTTTATTCTTAAATTATTTGCTACAATTGATAAGCAAAGATTTTCATAAATCTGCCATCATATGTTTTGCATTACAAAAAATACATACAATATTAATCTATGTTGTTACAAAACAACACGAATGAATGAGAATAGTCAGTCAATCACTCAATGTTCAATAAAATTAGCTGCAACCATTTCACTATTTGTTTTCATTATTTTATGTATTTTTTTTTTTTTTATTTGATTAATGTATTTTCTTTTCGATTTCGGTATGTTTTTTTTTTTTTATTTTCTACTCTTGCATGCCTTCGCAATTATTTCAAGCTGAATTCCTTATAGTTTAGTTTAGAAATTGCATTTGGCATCGTTCTCCATTGCTAAGTTATCAACCATTTCGAAAGCAAATGTAAGAAAGCAATTTAAGATCAAAACTAATTTTAATATTGGTCAATGCTCGGATTATTTACATTTGCTAATGCCATAACTCAATTCAAACATAAATATGATTTGTTAGGCGGTGGGCAAAATGGACCAAAAATAATACAGAAAAATCGTCCAAAAAAATATATCATATATTACACCAAGAAAATGCACAAAAAGAAAATGAAATCACGTCGATTTTGGGTAAAACAAATTTCACAACATTACGAATACATAAGCGTTTCTTACAAGTAAGGTATCCAGGGTAGGTCCGGTATTCTGGCTGGATCCTGTACCCTGGTGTCCTCAGAACACTCTTAACCTAGAATATATTATAGAGCAAAGAGAAATAAGGGACTCTCATGTTTAAGGAGCGAAGAAGGATGGTAAAACTTGCATTATTTGATTGAGGCCACATTTTATGTAGCTCGCAATCATACATGAACACTGGCGGACAAATATATTTACATGCATCGTTATTATACCCTATACCACTATGTGGTCAAGGTATAATGACTTTGTGCTGATATTTGTTATAACCAAAAACATTTGACCTAGACCCATCTAGGGTCATTCACTTTCTAAGTCAATTTAGCGATGTCCGTCTGTCCGTCCGTCCGTCCATCTATGTGTCCATGTAAACCTTGTAATCAAATTACATTTAGTATGTAAGCTTCTATCGGCCTTTGGACGAACGCTATTGAAATTGGTGAAAATCGGTACATCTTCAGACCTAGTCCCCATACAAATGATCCCTATTAGATCGACTAAAATTGCCATAATATCGAAATTATCATATAGATTTTGGCTAAATTGGACAATTCTTAGTCATACCCCCCTATGAAGCTGATTCCGGATCTCTACTTAAATCTATATGTCTATATATATATGTATAAATAATATATGTATCACTTATAGCAATCAACTGCAGGGACTCTGCTAATATAAAAATATTTATTATTATTATTATTATTATTATTATTATTATTATTATTATTATTATTATTATTATTATTATTATTATTATTATTATTATTATTATTATTATTATTATTATTATTATTATTATTATTATTATTATTATTATTATTATTATTATTATTATTATTATTATTATTATTATTATTATTATTATTATTATTATTATTATTATTATTATTATTATTATTATTATTATTATTATTATTATTATTATTATTATTATTATTATTATTATTATTATTATTATTATTATTATTATTATTATTATTATTATTATTATTATTATTATTATTATTATTATTATTATTATTATTATTATTATTATTATTATTATTATTATTATTATTATTATTAT
>OY821520.1:181994696-181996544 GCA_963682025.1 Cordilura impudica | reverse complement strand
TATAATATTATTATTATTATTATTATTATTATTATTATTATTATTATTATTATTATTATTATTATTATTATTATTATTTTATTATTATTATTATTATTATTATTATTATTATTATTATTATTATTATTATTATTATTATTATTATTATTATTATTATTATTATTATTATTATTATTATTATTATTATTATTATTATTATTATTATTATTATTATTATTATTATTATTATTATTATTATTATTATTATTATTATTATTATTATTATTATTATTATTATTATTATTATTATTATTATTATTATTATTATTATTATTATTATTATTATTATTATTATTATTATTATTATTATTATTATTATTATTATTATTATTATTATTATTATTATTATTATTATTATTATTATTATTATTATTATTTTATTATTATTATTATTATTTTTTTATTATTATTATTATTATTATTATTATTATTATTATTATTATTATTATTATTTATTATTATTATTATTATTATTATTATTATTATTATTATTATTATTATTATTATTATTATTATTATTATTATTATTATTATTATTATTATTATTATTATTATTATTATTATTATTATTATTATTATTATTATTATTATTATTATTATTATTATTATTATTATTATTATTATTATTATTATTATTATTATTATTATTATTATTATTATTATTATTATTATTATTATTATTATTATTATTATTATTATTATTATTATTATTATTATTATTATTATTATTATTATTATTATTATTATTATTATTATTATTATTATTATTATTATTATTATTATTATTATTATTATTATTATTATTATTATTATTATTATATTATTATTATTATTATTATTATTATTATTATTATTATTATTATTATTATTATTATTATTATTATTATTATTATTATTATTATTATTATTATTATTATTATTATTATTATTATTATTATTATTATTATTATTATTATTATTATTATTATTATTATTATTATTATTATTATTATTATTATTATTATTATTATTATTATTATTATTATTATTATTATTATTATTATTATTATTATTATTATTATTATTATTATTATTATTATTATTATTATTATTATTATTATTATTATTATTATTATTATTATTATTATTATTATTATTATTATTATTATTATTATTATTATTATTATTATTATTATTTATTATTATTATTATTATTATTATTATTATTATTATTATTATTATTATTATTATTATTATTATTATTATTATTATTATTATTATTATTATTATTATTATTATTATTATTATTATTATTATTATTATTATTATTATTATTATTATTATTATTATTATTATTATTATTATTATTATTATTATTATTATTATTATTATTATTATTATTATTATTATTATTATTATTATTATTATTATTATTATTATTATTATTATTATTATTATTTATTATTATTATTATTATTATTATTATTATTATTATTATTATTATTATTATTATTATTATTATTATTATTATTATATTATTATTATTATTATTATTATTATTATTATTATTATTATTATTATTATTATTATTATTATTATTATTATTATTATTATTATTATTATTATTATTATTATTATTATTATTATTATTATTATTATTATTATTATTATTATTATTATTATTATTATTATTATTATTATTATTATTATTATTATTATTATTATTATTATTATTATTATTATTATTATTATTATTATTATTATTATTATTATTATTATTATTATTATTATTATTATTATTATTATTATTATTATTATTATTATTATTAT